>ML793663.1:321686-339671 GCA_009831015.1 Picea engelmannii | reverse complement strand
GAGACCTCGGCTCTCGACGTTTCGTGACCTTAGTAATCAAGGGGCAACTTATTCATCCTGTGAAACCTCGAACCATGATAAGTCAACAATGGGTTGACTCTTTCCTAGGCGACATGTGTCCACCACCTGTCACTCGCTCCCACCTTTCTCTGGGCGCTTGTTATTATGCCACCTGTCAACCACGTAGTCCCCACCTAACGAATTTGCCACGTGTTCGCACGAGCCCTCGATGCTCGGCACTTCACGACTCCTGCAGTCGAAAAGAGATTCTTTCAACCTTTGAACCCCGATACGCGATACCACGCAGAGGTTCTGTTCCAACGGTTCTCCTATGGCTTGGATCCAACGACCACGATCACGTTGTGATTTCACGAATCATGAGTTCGTGCAGTCCTACCCTTGACCACTCCAAGTCGCGAGTCAACGAAATGCTACCCGACTGCCACACATCCTATGCCGATGGATGTTTCTGAATACTTCAGGACTTTCAGGACATTGTTGAGTCCACTCTCCTGCCTATGCAAAGGTTAAGATCGACGGTCAATAGAGCTCCGACAGATCCTTAGATCTACGATCCTGGATCTTATCGCTACTTGCGAAGGATGAAAGGGTCGAGGTGTTAACGCTTGCGCTCCTCCTCTAGATCCATCGGTCATGAAAGATCTAGGGTATTTCCAAAAAGCTTCCGACCATTCGTCTACCAAACGATGGGGTATTCTCTTTTGATAATCAGACTCGCTATCCTTTCTGAGCTTGAATCATGAATTTGAACCTCTCGGAGCTTCAAACTCCCACGACTTCGAGACCTTAGAGAGCTACTCTTTCCTGCATAAGGTTTCCCCACCCGGATCGCATGAACCTTCAGACGATTCTCGGGAAATTGTCCCTGATCTTAGTCGAGTATCTGGGTCAAGGTTTGGTACGGTTCCAAGGTTTATGGGGTAATTCTCGGGGAAGAGTACTCTCGAGGAGCCTTCCTAGAATATTACGAGAATCAAGAAAACAAGACGATTATCGATGGAGTGAACTCATGCCCCAGACTTAATCATTTGTATAGAAACCAACTATGGCATGTAAGTATACACATGCATCCATTATTTCCAGTCTAAAACACCAGGCAATCATTCCACACAGAAATCATTATGGTCTATTAACATCAGCATGTATTCATGATATTCAATTCAAAATACAAGGCATTAAACACTTATTAGATCCACCAGGCGTGATGCAACTACTAGGAGGGGTGCTCATTTCCACCCAACCGTAGGCTCAGTGACTCCAAACAGATTTACCACTAGCCACCCCCGAGCTAGACCACGATGCTTTGAGATTCAGTCTCCTACTTCCAGCTCAACGAAATTCAAGGACGAAGGTTACTCTCCTTTTCCTGATACAGAAAAATAATCCAGGACGAAGGTTACTCTCCTTCTCCTATGCTCAGAACTCCCTGTGTTTCCAGAGTTTCTCTAGTTCTCTTTTGTGATCCCTGTCACGTGCACTCTCCCTCTACCCTTTACCACACTTCCTCTCTTGCCTTTTCTCTGCAAGATTGTGTGTGGCGCAAGTTTCTCCATCCATGGTCAGGTCTGAGAGCTTTTACGAATGGGCGGTTCACCCCCATCCCCTCATTAACTCTTGAGGATCCTCCCACCTACCAATCTGACGAGAAATCCATTCCAGTGTCAGAGATTTTCTTTGGTCTTTGAGCAAGTAAAAACCAGTATGGTACTGGCTCGGTGGAAGTTAATGCAACCATTCCAGGTCCCTTCCACCACCTCTCATTAGCCATTGTGGTCTCTTTTAGCACATCCCCTCCCAGTAGTCATGCAACACATATTCATAACATAATTTACATTCATTGACATTTTAAACAAGGGTCTGTCCAATCAAACATTCACATCTTTGAGTTTGCCATAGTTCGTAGCCACTATAGTTATTTTTACAGATTGGGGAAACAGGGTGTTACATTTGGTCTTGTATGTGGATGACATGTTGTTGATAGGAAACAATAAGAAGATTATCCAGGATGTGAAAACTCAGTTTTCCTCTAAATTTGACATGAAGGATATCAGTGCTTCAAATTTTATTTTGGGCATGGAAATTAAAAGAGATCGGAAAAAGAGGAAACTCTGGTTAAATCAGAGAAAATATGTCAAGACAATATTGTAGAGGTTTAATATGAAGGAATGTAAACCAGTCAAGGTTCCTATTCCTGTTAGTGTAAAGTTATTTGCGGATCAGGGTCCCAAGACACAGGAAGAGGAGGAGGACATGTATTGTGCTCCATATGTGAGTGCAGTTGAGTTGGTAGTTTGATGTATGCAATGGTTTGTACTAGACCGTACATTGCACATGAAATGGGGGTTTTGAGTAGGTATATGTCAAAATGAGGGAATGAGCATTGGACAACACTAAAAAGGGTTTTAAGGTATTTGTGTGGCACTACTAGCTATGGATTGTGCTACCAAGGAAGACCAGGATTGGAAAGAGTGTTGTATATACATGGATTTGAGGATGCAGACTGGGTTGGAGATCTGGATCGTAGGAGATCTACAGGTGGGTATGTGTTTAACCTATTTGGAGGAGCAATAATTTGGTTGAGCAAAAGACAAGCTGTGGTGGCACTTTAAACTACAAAAGTTGAATATATGGCATCCACTCATGCAAGTAAGGATCAAATATGGTTACAAAGATTGTGTTCGGGTATTGGGTTGGTACAACAAGCTGTAAGGATAGATTGTGACAGTCAGAGTGCAATTTTTCTAGCGAAGAACCCGACTTATCATTCAAAGACAAAGCATATCGATATTCAATATCACTTTGTGAGAGAAATGGTTGAAGAAAAGAAAGTGTTTTTGATGAAAGTGGAAACTTTGAAGAATGTTGTAGATTCATTAACAAAATCTGTGAGCACTGAGAAGTTCTCTTCATGTAGAGGATCCATGGGCATTGTTGCCCTGGATTGTTGATGGAAGGTCCTAGGAAAATATTGTTGGAAGAAATTCCACTCAAGATAAAAATGTTGTTCATGGAGAAAGGGTTGATGCGCATGGATCTCGACAAGATGGATGAATAGACTCCCCTAGAATTAGGGGGGGATGAGAAGATGGGGGAAAAGTGAGAGATGAGATGGATCCATTGAGGAGGATACAAAAGTGTTGAGATGAGGTGAGGAATAATATGGAACCAAAATACTAGATGAAAGAGAGAGCCAAAAGGTACGCAAGAAGAGTTGAGTGAGGAGGAAATCAGAACAGTGAAGTGGAAGGAAGTTAGCAAGAGGAACACGACGAAGGGTCAGGCCCAGGATGAAGAGGAAGGAGATCACATCAGGAGGAAGTGTGGAAGAGTGTGAGATGCCAGAGAGGAGCATAGATGAGGATAGGCCCCTGAAGAGACACACCATTGAGAGTAGGGTATCGAGTGAAGATACCAGTAGTAGTGTTAGTAGGGGCCCAGAGGATGAAGTTTGAACCCCTTGGATATTGTGGAGTACCACAAATTTAGAGGAAGTGGAATTGCATAGAAAAGGCATAGAGGTAGGAGAGGAAGGTTGAGAATCCTCTGGTGGTGGGGTAGATGAGTTGGAAATAGCAGATGGTCTTGCGTGACTGCAGGTAGAAAACTCTTTGGGTCACCTCACAAGAAATGTTAGAAGAATATGGAGCTACCCCGCCATTGAACCACCCCCTTGTGTATTTGTACCCAAGACAAAAGAACAACAAAAGGTGAAGTGATTGGAATAGGAGAATGAGTAGGAGAAGGAGCAGAAGAAGAAAGAAGAGAATTGAAGAGTGAAGAAGAAGATGAAGTCATTGCTACTTCTCTAGTAAGAGCATTTGTATTGAGATCTCTAACACCTAGTAGTCAAGTAAGAGGACAAAGTTTGGGATTGAAGATGGAAAATTAGGACATCACCCTGAGGTTACCCGTATTCCATGGGATGGGTAGAAATGATGCAAAGTAGCACTAGTTCACATGTGAAGAGATATGTTTTATGAAGAGGATCACAAACAATGCAACGAAGATTGCACAGTTGGAAACCACATTCAGAGACATAACCGTGACATGGTACATGAAGTATAATTCCACTATGTCAATGGGATGGGAGAGGTCCCTGATAGATATCAAGAGAGACATGCTTAAGGAATTTCAAAAACCTAAGTCACAATCTCAATGTGTGACGACGATTATGGATATTAAGCAAAAGTGAGGAGAGACTGTGTGGGATTATGACCAATGGTTTAATATTTTACTGGATCGAGTGAAGTTCCATATCTAGGACATACAACATAGATAACATTTCATTGCAGGGCTTCTCCCCCATATATGAGTCCCACTCACCCAGTAGAAGGTGACAACTCAAGAAAAAGTAGTGGAGATAGCGATGCCCATGGAAGTGACACTAGGAGGAGGAGAGACGTTGATAGGGTTGGTGCAGGTCCAATCTTAGTTGGCTAACTTGATGATGAAATTACAAGATATGGCGAAGGAAAAATTCATGCATGAGCATGTATGGCATACAACATGTCTATCTGAGGGGAGTCGCATAGATGAATGTCCTATCCTTGGAAACTATGTAGTGATGGGTGCGTTGAGTCCATTCCTAGATGGGCCTTAGAAAAAATGGTGTGAACTTTCAAGGTAGTGGGTCCATGTACCACCCCACTGACCAACCTTTGAGAAATATTAGAAGACACATCATACTCCATTCTGTGAATTCTGAAATTCCATGGGACATGATGTAAAAAAATATCGATCACGATATATTTCAAGTACAACAGGAACAAAGGGATGGTGATTGTAGTGGTGCTAAGAGAGGAATATATCAAGGAGGTCCCTGAGGTGGACATGGATGCAATCATGGACAAGGCTATGGAGGAGGGGGAGGTAGAAATCCCACTTATTTTAATTGTGGAGATATTGGCCATGTGTCAAGATTTTTTACCAAACCGCACGCTCTCTGTGGGTATTGCTACATCCCTGAGCATGTTACAAAGGACTATCCTGACTTATTGAAGAAGTGGGAAGAAAAGAAGGCACATTGAAATATTGTACATGAATATCTGAACAAAAATAAAAAAGAGGATGATGAAGTGGATGTATAGGTGGTAACCCATGATGGAGAGAAGACATGAATGGACCTTGAGCATGGTGAAATATCAAGTCAAAATCCATAGGGGAAGATAAGAAAGGTGGCACATCCCCTTCCTAAATTTGATGTCGCCCAACATAAGCAATTTTTGCATGACACACATAATGCCATAGAAGAAGAAAGGGCATGTGAAGAGCTACAGCGTAGGACACAGAGGTCACTTGAAGAAGTCTAGATCTATGAGGAAGTGCAACGAGTGACACAGAGGTCACTTGAAGAAGCCCGGATCAATGAGGAAGTGCATCACATGACAAAGAGGTCATTGGAAGAGGCTCAATCTTGGGAGGAATTGTAGCCCGCCACACAAAAATCGTTAGAAGAAGCACACATAAATGAGGAGTTGTGACGTGTCAAAAAGAGGGATATTGTCGACCGTGTGCAAGAGGAGTTGAAGCGTGCTACACGTGAAGAAGCACTATATGAATTAGGTCACCAAACAGAAACTGAGGATCAAGTAAGTAAATTATTGCATTGTTGTTTAAGATTGTTTAATGATCCCCAGGCTGCACAAAATTTGATGTAGATGTTAGCCACCAGCATGGGGGAAGAAGATACTAGTAGATTTATATCATCCCCTCTGTTGAAAAGAGATGTGTGTCAAGTCAGCAAGCATAAGCGCACTGACAGAGAGATCAAGATGATAACTAAACTCGATGATTATGACATGGATGGATTCATGCTAGATTTGGGTTCTAACATGAATATCTTTCCTAAGAAGTCATGGGAAATGATAGGGAAACCTAGTTTGGTCTGGTCACCCATCCAACTAAGGTTGGAAGATTAATAGAGGATTTACCCTATAGGAGGACTAGAGAAAGTCAAAGTAAACATAGAATGGGTGAATATAAAGGATTATTTTGAAGTCATAGATATTATGGATGACTCTAATCCATACTCTACATTACTTGGCATTGATTGGGCCTTCGAAAAAAATGTGGTGTTGAATTTGAAGAAGAGGCAGATGTCGTTTGATATGGACACCTTGCACGTGGTCACCCCTTTGGAACCTTATGAAGGGGACATAGACAATGAGTTGTTGGATGAGGATGCGTGGAGTTCTATTATTAAGAATATCTACAAGATCACCAGGCATAGAGAGTATTATGTCAATCCCACAAAAGATGGGGAACTAAGTTGGAGGAGTGTGAAGTCTTGCAACATTGATTCTGAAGATGCCATGGAAAGGTGGCATACCATTAATCTTTATGAAGTTTCCACCAGGAGATGTGCGCACATTACCAGTGAGGTGTGTGAGGAAGATTTTGGATCCTACCAATTTGATGGGTTGGATCCGGTGGATGTGTTTATTTGTTGGATGTAACACATTTATGAACATCACCGAGTACACTCCCTTGATACTGTGATAATAGGAATACCTGCGTGATGGTGGGCCACACATCAAGAACCTTATTGAGAATGGGAAGTTGCGGAAGACTCCATGAGGGAAAGATTTAGACCAGATGTAGATATTCATGGGTACATGTGTTCTTGTGAATGATGATGGATAGCTAATCAATGATGCAGGGTGTGTTGTTGATACCTAAAGGTCCCGTGCACATTTTCCACAAAGAACTATGTTCCCAAAATTCCTCATTTTTCTTCAGGACAAGTGAGGGAGTCATGTGCGCGGGAAATGGATCTGGCTCAACCATGTGTTTCATTAGAACAAACGTCTTTCCAATCAATCCCTCTTAGCCACATGGAAAAAAAGGACAAATCCCACAAGAGTAAAGAAGTAAGGGGTATTCAGTGGATGCCACCAAATCCAGAAAGGCCAAGCTCAGTCTCTCAGTGGAGCAAACTAACTGGATGGACATGCATGCAGAGATGATGTGATCCACATGGGGTCGCTACGACCAATTAAACAAGGAGGAAATCATGCATGCGTACACAAGAAGCATGCACGGTGCCCTTGGAGAGTAAGACTCATGCATGCATAGAGACATCACAATCATAATTAAATTTGTAGTGTCCCAACCTTTTCATACCTTACACAGATTATTTATCCATTTTATGGAACCTATGGGAATACCTATTTGGGCGGTAACTAGTAGTAAATGTAAAATCCCACCCAAAGATTACACATGTTTGGAAGTGAAAAAGAGGTGGCCATGCCCCATGAATGAAAAAGGGATGATATGACTCAAATATCTATAATGTAGGTGGAGTTTCCTCACGAAGCACTCGATCAGTTACAGTCAATGAGACAACCAAGATAGTATAAGGATGAATGTTCTAGTGAGGGATGAAGAATATGGTATGCCACCCCAACTTACTAATGAATTCATGCACAAATACCAGTTGTACCATCATACCCACCTTCCAACTTTCCTCTCTCCTAGTTAATACTTTGCAAGCTAAGCATTGACCTTCCTATTTCTACCAACAAGTCATCACAAATTTAGTATAGTGGAATAGTAGAAGCAAAAGCAATAAAAATTTAAATATCTCCAACCCAACGCTAGCAAGTCGCAAAACCGAGTAGACCTTAGGGCCAAAATAAATCCAGGATTTCCAAAGACAGAAAGATCCTAGAACCACTGTTTCCTTGACATGTAAGTTTCATGGTATCCTTGACAGGAAAAGTGTAGGATGTGCAATTCGTCGACTATGACGTCTGAGACCCTGATCAATTCCTTGTCCTAGCCTTCCACAATTATGAGAGGATAGTTCACAGTGTAGAAAATCAACAATTAGTTCTCATTGAATATTGTACCAAGCTTCCTTGACAAGCAAACATCATGTCTTTGGTCGATTTCCATCACTTCAAGCATAGTGGGACAGTGACCATTTGCGTCCAATTTTTACTCACTCGCCTACATGGGGGAGCCTTGTGGTTGGGGAAGAAATATCTCGTCGATGAAGAAACAATCTGATGGGTTATAGGTTTACCCTTGCATGGCAAAGAGTCAAAAAAATATTTAACTACTGAATATGCATCCTAGTATGAAATATATGGTAGGTACAGTACATGCCCGAGAATTTGTGGGGTTCTCATCTCAAAGATCAATGCCCGACCGGTTATACTTTCTACTCAGTTAATTGCTTGTAAGATGATACATAATTGTACAAATGAGGAGTATCCATTAGGGGTGGTTATTGCAGTTGAGTGCTGCTTAGCAGGCGTACAGATGTCATGGGCCTAGTACGTTCTCAATGAGTTCATTGATGACTTTTTATATGCTTAGGACTCTGAGAAAGACTTTCATTATAGTTGGATCTTACTTCTCCTCGCCATGATCCTTTGGCAGTTCCCTCAGGGTTTTGAATGAACTGTTGGGCATGTACATGTATTCAATGCTCCCCAATTCCTTCCACTACATGAAAGTAGGGATCCTACTACTCAAAAGTCCCACAAGGATACTTTTCAAAGCTGGTATCAACAACTGATTCAAGAAACTACTTCGCAAATGTGCATTTCATGCACGATTATGGATAGATGTGTTGAATACCTTATATTTGAATGTACTTTTCATAACATGTCAATTTATCCTAATGATGATCAGGGGTATGTGATGGTTCTACTGCCGTTCTGTGTCGTAGAAGAAGACATCCAACAAGATGTCGTCCAATGACCTATACATCTGCAACTAGTCCTACATGGTCCGCCCAATAGGGATATCCAAGGAAAATACCATGTCCAAAAACCCTTGAAAACTATTCCCTACACAATATTCCACACATTCTACCCTAGCCAATGCGAAACAACTGCAAATTGGCCCAGTCATTCCTTCTACCACTCCCTTAGTACAATAGGGCCTCGGCAAGATGGCACCGGGTGTCGTGACTTTGATAAATGCACTCAAGAGATGATTGTTGTTGCAACGAAAAATATACAAGGAGGCTATTCACAGCATAGACCATCTATGTCGACAACTCAGGGGGCACAACGTCATCCTTCAACAGTCTACCACAACCATCGAACTTAGGGAAGAGTTCCAGTACTCCCACACAGGTTCTTAGATTCAACCCATCAACACCAATTCCCACTCCAACAATGCAAGAATGTGTTACCACCTTACTTTTTGAGTTGAGTGAAAAAAAAAAATATTGGGCCGCGCTCATGCACAACTACAACTTCAACACCAAGTGGGCATCAATGTGCATAATCAAACATGTGAGTGTTATCAAAAGGAGGTTCGAAGTGATATTGATATTATCTGTGTAGTTGAAACTTTGGAGCATGATGATTCTAAGGTCCCTAAAATAGAAGGTGTTTTCTTGTGGTCAACATGGAACAAAAAATCCCACTATAGAGGGATAGGAGGCATAGCTTGTTATATTAGAAACATCATTTCTCCTCACATTCAACTTCATAATATTGACCCTCTCATTCAATACATTTGGATAGAAATTTCAGACACCAATGCTAAGAAGATGTATATAGAAATTTTATATTTTGTACCTATTAATTCTACTTTTTATAAGAAAAATAATCTAGATAACAATTGTCCCTACAATAATTTAGAACAAGATATTTATAGTTTGAAAAATTAAGGTAATATCCTCCTGCTATGAGAATTCAATGCTAGGACTACAACTAAACAAGCTACTCTTTTAAGTATTGATTCCAACCATAGTCCTTTCTGGCTAGATGAGGACCTTGTTTTATCTAATAGCTACAAAAGAAGCTTTGAAGACCTAATTGAGAATTTGTTTGGTACTAAGTTGGTCAAGCTCTGTAGCTCTCAAGACCTAATAATTTGCAATGGATTAATGAACTGGCCAAACTCCGACCAGATGACTTGTATTCATGGGCTAGGTAGTAGTGTTGTAGATTATGTGATATCTGATATCCATGTTTCCAACCAAATACCAACTTTTGACCTTTTAAATGACCGTGAGCCTGACTATGTTCATAAACCTTTAACCCTAACTCTAAATTTTTCCATGCATAGGAGCGCCATTGAAGAGAATTCTGATAATCAAAGGAATTTGCACTTTGACAAAAGTAAAGTTGACATTTTCTTAAAGGATTTAAATAGTAAATTAAATTTCCTAACTTATAAGGACAACATTGAATAACTCTGTCATAATTTTACAACTACCCTTTCCACTTCTATTAACAAGTTCTCTTTCAAGGTGTCCTATAAAAAGAATAATAGAACGACCAATGCTTGGTATGATAAAGAATATAAAATTGTTAAGAAATGCATTATGGATGCTTCTAATGAGTCCTTAAAACTCGATAATATTAATGCGTACAAAGCCCTAATTAAAAGGGAAAAAAGGCACTATATCAATAAAAGGAAAGAGCAACTTTCACAACTATATAAGTTGGATCCTAAGAAGTTCTGGAGCCAAATTCTAAACCACAATACTAAAGAAAATAATAGGATTCCCTTAAGGGACTAGAATTCCTACCTTGAAAGTCTTTATGAGTTCCTTAATGCCATGGACACCATTCCTATTATCCCTAAAAAGGAAGAATTTTTTTCTTTAGATGACACAGAGTTCGGGGTTAAGTGGCTTACAAGTAGGAAAGCTAAGGACATTGATGGCTACCATGCTGAAATTTTTAAAATCGGAGGGCCAATCTTTATCCCTCACATACACAAGCTCTTCAATTTAACAGTCTAGCAGGGCTTCCCTAAACCCTGGACGCAAAGCCTCATTGTTCCTATTTTTAAAAATGGGGATAGAAACATTGCCTCTAATTATAGGACCATTATGATTAGCCCGATTTTAGCGAATCTTTATGGAATTATTTTGGAAAAGAAGATTATCCTTTGGCTAGAAAGTCATGGTAAAAGAACTAAAGGCCAGGTCGGGTTTAGGAGATATCATTCAACTGTGGACCATCTTGTTACCTTTAGGATCATTGTAGAGGAGTTCCGCAATACTAAAACCAATCTTTTTTGTTGTTTTGTTGACTTTAGAAAATATTTTGATATGGTTCCTAGGAAAAACCTTTGGAATAGGTTGGAAGAGATAAAAGTTCTTCTCGAGTTGACGGTTGTTGCTATAAGGATGTATGAGAACGTTATTGCTAAGTTTAAAAACACCGAGGGCTAGTGAAAAGATATTAACTGCAATATCATAGTCAAACAAGGTTGTCCCTTGTCCCCTACCCTTTTTGGCATATACATTGACAAGTTAGAAGATTGCTTGGAAAAAGTAGGTTGTGTCAGCCCTACTCTCACTAGTATAGTCATCAATCTTCGTCTTTATTCCGATGATATTGTTCATATGGAAAGGAGTCCCCATGATCTTGAAAACCAACTAGGAATCCTCAAGGATTTTTTCTCCAATATGGGTATGACTATTAATATTGATAAGACTAAGGTCATGATTATTAAATCCAATAAGATCCCTTATGATACCTTCTTATATGAAAACAAAAAGTTGGAGGAAGTGACTTCATTCAAATATCTTGGAACTGATATTCACCACAAGCTCAATTGAAATTATAGCATTGAGAAAAAGATTATTGGGGGATGGAAAGCTTATTATGGGCTTGAAAACAATTCTAAATTAGTTGATATTTGGAGTTGGGATAAGAAGAAACTACTCTTTGAGACTCTTGTTACACCTGTTATTCTTTATGGATGCGAAGTATGGGGCTGTAGTATCTCTTGTGAATCCTATAGAAAGATAGAGTAAATACAAAAGAATTTTATAACCGATAATCTCAAAATTAGAGGAAATATGCCCTATCCCATCCTTCTCTTATAAACAAGCCTCTCCCCCATAATAGTTACCAACTTAATGAGAACTATGACCTCAAAACGAGAACTCTAGCCCAAAAAACCCATATTTTTGCATAAAAAACATCAAAATCAACCCCCAAATCAAAAAGTGGTGCTACCGGTAGCACCATTTTTAAAACGAGGTCAAAATTACAACATTTTTCAAACATGGCCTTCAAAACTTAGACAGTAGCTTAGAAAAACCTTAAAATCAACATCTTAAAAAAAAATATGTTTTTGAATTTTTTTTTTTCTTTTCAAAAAGTTAAATTTTGAGATCATTTGAAATCGTATTTTTATTACTTGGTACCATTAAAACCAAAACCTCAAAATCAACCATCAAATTGAAAAGTACTGCTACTGGTAGGACCCATTCTAAAATTGGGCTATGAAAATGGCACATTTTTATAATGTGGTAAAAGAACTCATCATTACTATAAACAAAATCACAAAAGCAAACCTTAAATGTTATTATCACGCAAAGCACAAGGCAATACATAATGCCATGAAAATATCACAATATACTTTAAAAATTCAACGCCACTTTTTAATATTTTTTTACTTTTAATAATAAAAAAGTAAATACAAGTTACATTGATTGAAACATAAATAATTTCTTGAAAGTATTGTTATATTGACCATATTCAAAACATATGAGCTAAGAAATTTTATTATATTATCCATAATAAAAAAACATATCATTCATAAAACATAACAAAAGATTCATAACTTCATGTATGATCATATGTAAGTTCAATGCTCTTTTTTAGTTACCATACAAACATCATATGGATCAAAAATTCGTAAAATGTTCCATATCTTATTCAGATTGACTCATGGTTTCTGAAATACCATCAGAGTCAACATTGTCTTCAGATGAATGTTTTGATGAATATGTAGATGATACATACACGATGAATTCACCATCTGAGTCTACATGCATGCCCAACATTTCAGATGTCAAAAGCCTTTTAGATCTACGACTAGGTTCAACAGACTCCCATCTTGCATTTATTTCTTGCAGCATCAACCTCTTGATAATCTTTGTTATCTTGGAGTGAAGAGTTCCTCTCTTTTTCAAATTGAAGTCATAAACAAGTATGTCAACATCATCTAATTTTAAGAGGTCAGTGCCACGCCGAGTTGTATTTTGACTCTTTCTTTTTCTCTTTCTATTGACATGTTTCTCAACCACCATCTCTGGCTTGTACATGCCATTGAATGGGTGTGTACTTGTTGCATACCAATGCACTTCAACTGCAATAACATCATCATTTTCTTTCTCAATATTTATAACCTTTCTTATCCAGAATGAATAACCATGTGGATCTTCAGTCGCTAAAACTGTAATCATGCTACTCTCCTTAATATCTTGTACTGAACCCCTGTAAAGGTCTTCCATGGCTTCACGTTGTGCGCGTCACCTTTGCGAACCAATATACATTTCTCTTTCATCTGCTTGTGTAGTCTCAATAGCACCTTGAGATTCTTGAACTTCAACAATGTTTGTTTCTTCATATTCATTTGTCATATTTTGTGGCTAATGAAATGGAGTCCTCAACATTGTATCTTCATTTGTTGATCTTGAAATTATGTCACTTTGAATATTGAAAAAAAACTCCCACCAAATAAAATCAACAACATCAAAGTACTCATATGTATCCTTAATGGACTTTTTAATTTCTTCCAGGCATTCAAAATAATCTACATCTCTATTACGCCTTCGCACATTATGGATTTCAGCAACTGATTGTAAAAATAATAACTTTGATGCAAAAATTGGACGATCTAGAATGAACTTCAAAAATGATAAACTTGATGAAGGCCCCCATTCTGTAGTAGTTGAATACTGCTTTCCCCATATAAGTGTTTTCCCATCATTTTTTTTGAAACAAAATTGATGTTGGAATCTAATGTCATTAAGTTGCTCAATACATTTTTCTTCACGATGTGATCCCTGAATAAATCTTCGAATGTCAACAATTTATTCTAATATATGAAAACAAGATTTGGAATGTATGCTTTCTTGATACATTCAATCAATGATGGTAGGCTTCCAACATTTTTCCTCTTCAATGTTACTGAAAAACGACTGAACATTTGATCAATATGATCATGAGTGTGTCCAACAAGAAGGAAACCAACTTTCACCTTTTGAAAGATTCTCATTTCAACAAGCATGCTTAGATATCCAAACACAATTTTTTTTTTATTTTCACGACTAGTGTTGTCCAACTGTAGATAGAGAACTTGAGCAAGAGTTCTAGACCAGTGAGTGAGCACATGATGAATTATGGTTATGGTCAGATTTGCATCATTATGAATATTTGGATCTGTGAAGTAAACTCTTGAACACATTTTTACATTGAAAACCATACAACCAACCAAGTGAAACTGAATGAAATTCTCTTCCTGTAAATTTTTGGGTGTATGGACAAAATGTGGTAGAAGTGTTTTCTTCTGGTCCATGCCATCAATTATCATATCTAAATATTTGTTTGGATCATCATAACACTTCTTCCAATGTTTGTACAGCTTTTGTCTTTCACTTGATTGTTGATTCCAATGTTCTTGAAGTGCTTTGATTATGGAATCTGCACATGACATAAAATGGAAATATTGACCGTATGTTTTCATAGTTGATAAATATTCAATTTAAAAAAAAAAATAGTAAATACATACATCTTTCTGCCCCTTCATATTTATCTCTTCTTGATTTAAGAGTAGCACATATACTACAAATCCCCATCCTTGACTTCTTAGGAATACAAACATTGTTGAATTGTTTCTTCCATATTCTTGTAAAATATGCATATGTAATAAAATTACCCTTTCCTTCAACACCTTCAACATATTCTTTGTACAAGTTGTAGATTTCCCTCCTTGAAAAATTATCTGGAATATGTATTGTGTCTCTATCTGGCATACACTCTCCATGTTTGGAAAATAAATCACACATCCATGACAATGCAGTGTTTGTGAATGGCCCACTCTCTCGTCCATGATGTACCTTTGAATAAAATTATGGATCTTTTCCCAACCTTGTCTGGATTCTTGATAGACGAAGATTACCAATTGAGTGAATTTTTTTGAAAGCCTTTCCGCAAAGTAAAATATTCCCAATGCGATAATCATATACTGTATTGGTGGATATGATGCACCCCATCAAATATGAATTTTGCATGATCTTATTCATTGACAAATATGTCTTCCTTTTATTCAAGGCATACATGCAGTCCATTATTTTCAAACAATTATTTTGATAACATTCACTTGAAATCAATTATTTTATGGAAATTGATTTAGTGAGAAATTCTTTCCTAGACCTTGTATAACTAGAATGATTTGGATCGATATAAAAATGTTTAATCTTGGTCCTAGACACAATGTTTCTTTGCAATGTATCCACTATTTCAAAATCCTCACTAGAACGATTTTCCTTATCACCACAAGGAGTATCAAGCAAAAAATTGTCAGGAGACGGAACTAGAGAATGTCGATTACCTTCATTTGTTGCAGCTGAATGTTTGAAAACATCATCATCAACATAATCATTTGGAGGAAAATAATCATCAACATTGTGTCCACTATTGACATAATCATCTTTATTACTTTCAAAATCCCCACTTGAGTGAAAATTTTCACCATCTTGCTTAGTGCCTTGAAAACCTTCATCGATATCTTGAAAATCCTCACTTGGAGGAAAATCAGCATCAACATTGTTTCTTTTTAATTTATCACTCGGGAAAGAGTGAACACCAATGGCATAATCATCTTTTCTACTTTGAAACTCGCCACTTGAAAGATATTCTTCATCATCCTCATTACTAGCTTCAAAATCCTCACTTGGAGGAAAATCTTCATTATCCTCATCGGTACCCTCAAAATCCTCACTTTGAGGGAAATCATCAACACCAACATTGCTTCTTTTAAATTCCTCATTCAAGAAAGATCAAAATTATCTATCCGTTTTTCCAAGTGTAAAGAAAAAAATAAGCATTGTTAAGATAAAAACAAATTCTCACGATCTCCATAGTGAAACTAGGCGTTGGTCAATTCCTAAAACACCATGGGATGAAAGAGTGTGTCACCTTTGTGACACTAAGAAGGTTGAAGATGAAAAACACTTTCTCTTAGATTGTCTAGCCTATACCCATATTAGATCTCATTTTCAAAATATTTGTCACACTACCAACCTTTCTAACCTCTTAACTCAACAAAAGTATGGTGATCTTGGAAAGCTTCTCGTAATGCTTTTCGAGCATAAATTTTTTTTTCTAAAGAATCACATGTAATCACTTACCCTCTTAAGGTCTGATAGACCAATTCAGTATTAGTGGACGTTAATCATCATCATATAAACTAATTCATATGAAATAATTATTACTGAAAATATTTTTAACTATAAATTATATAAACCATATCATTTTCCTAATAATTTAAAAGTATTGAAAAATAATTATATAATATATTTTATTATATAATTATAATATTTATTAACCAAACAAACAATTATACTAATAATATTTATTAACCAAACAAACGATTATATTATATTAATAATAATACAAAATTTGTAATATTATTTCGAAATCATAATAATGTAAATATTGATATATTTTTTAAAATATTTAAATATGTTAATTTTTTCATTAGATTCTTTTCATTTAAAAAAACACATAATTTTTTCATTAGATTGTACAAATATACGCATATATAATTGATTTCAAATTCACAAATAAGTATAAACACATGATTACGATAGCATTTGACTCCATTTGACAAAGACACAAACATGAAAAATGCACAAACCAATAATTCCAAAGACTTATTAGTCCTCGTCGAAGGCGAAGGCAAGTGGGACTATAACGTTATATTCGACGTTGAATTCACATTACTTTAGCGTTTTAATATATATTTTCACAATCTATAATGTTAGACATAGAAAACTCAAAAAATATTGTTTATATAATAAAAAAAACTCTATTTGTTGTAATTTCATTGGAGAATAAATTTGATGTCTTATTGCTAGCGTCTTTTTCTCAATGTATTTTTAAAGTTTTATTATTGACAACAAACAATGCAATTTTTATAACATAACTGAATTATAAAGTTTGTTGCCTTTAATCCATTAGTATTCTTAACATTTTATTATTAACAAGAAACAATGCAATTTTTATATCATAACTTAATTCTAAAGTTTGTTGCCTTCAATGCATTAAGACTTCATTAAGAAGTACGCTTTGTCAGTGCACCAATTTCAATGCATCGACATGCAAGATTACTTATTTGCATCGCCTCACCGCATTTTATCTTTGTTGTGATGCTATTTACTCTCCGCATCGTATCTTCATTGTAGTGATATATACTATTTTCATCTTTCTTTATTGCATCCTTAAACCAACCATTACACAACAAAGAGGAGAACTAGGCATGAAAACAAAAATGACTCACTTACATATTGTTGGGTATGTGTTATATTCTTTGCATGTGTGTGTGTGTGGGTGCGTCAGATACGACAATTGCGTCTGACGATCCCTTCACCTAGGGCTCTGCCGTGTGTGTCGGGCGCTTTCCTAGGGGGGTCCTAGGGGGGGGCAGGTATGCCCCCCCCTAGTTACGTGCAGCGTTCGGCACCGGGCGGTAGCCCGGGGCCGATGGGGTTCGGGGCAACGCCTTGAAATTTTTTTTTTGGGCGGTTTTTGTTATTTTTAGCGGATTTTGCTATTTTTAGCTGATTTGTAAATTAATCCCGGATTAAGGGATTAGGGTTTTGGTATCTATGGAATACCTAAAAACATTGTATATATTGTATGGCGAATGGTGAAATTTGATATAATGAAAATAAGAAAGGTTTTACCGGTTGAGGGTTTCCGGTAAAAATCTCTGTGTACTCTGTGTATGAGCCATTGATTAATTTATGTATTGCTTAAGAATCTATATGCATTGCTTTACTTCGCATGTTTAAAATTTATATGTGGTATCAAAGCACGTTTTCGGCTTCAGAGGGACGCCTTTGTTGCTGAGGGTTTGGCTCGGTCTTGATAGATCAAGTTTATCTTGGGTCTGTGATAAACCTGGGTTCAGTGGGAGATTTTGCAGAGGAGATTCGAGTAAAGTAAGAGGAATGGCGAGCTCATC
>ML793663.1:306634-318047 GCA_009831015.1 Picea engelmannii | reverse complement strand
TTAATCTATAATTGTCCTTGCATACAGGTAAGTTGTTTTCTCTTTATGATTCCACGTCGTAGTACAGGGTTAGCACTTTTAGTAGTTTCCTCTGTTTTTAGATGAAAATGGCAGGATGTTTCCTGGATTACCTAGCCAAGAATGAGGTGAAGGTCTGTAAGAAAAAAATGGACTTAATTTGTCAATCTTCATCATCTCATCTATGTTATTTAACTGCAAACAACACAACAACAACCTATTTGTGTAGAGATATGTGAGTCACCAGATATATTTCGTTAGCTTTCATGGGGAAAAATCGGTTTTCTAAGTATTCTCAGTCCTGCAACGTTCATAAAACAAGCTCTTACCAGAATAGTCAGGTCCCGCAAAACCCTTGAAACCATTTATTTGCTCATATTGTGATTAATTTTTCAGGTCCCCCGAAACCCTCGAAAATATTATTTTTCTCATAAGAAGTTCGCAAGAAGAGATATCTCAGCAGGCAGCAAGTTATAGATCAACATTAATTAAGGCAGGTCGTTCGTCCTAGCGAGTTACTAGTTTCGCCCGTGGAGCACTCTATCTTAGGTAATTTCACTGTAATGGTATCTAGATCTGAACCTATAACACCTGGAACTAGCTATGCTACTAGCTCTGTTGTTGTTGGTGCTGACAACTACTGCCTTTCGTCTGTCCCTACACCAACAATGGGGTACTAGGCCAATGTCGTAATTAGGGAAAGGACCGAGACCAATTGAGATAGTTACGAATCGATCTATTTAATACAAAAAGATGGGAATAGAACAACGTAATATTTCTCCATCTAAAATCTAATCTATATTTTGATTCCTGGTAGGTAATAGTACTGACTAAACCTTTAGATAATCTCGTAAGAAAGAGCACTAATTGTTTACTATGCAGAAAGACTCTGACGCATGGAAAACATGAGCAAGTAGCTCACACAATGAATTCGTTGCCATATTATCTATGCCTGATGGCATCACTGGGCTTCTAATCATGGTGATCAATCACTATTACTATCATGTTTGTTCCTGAAGAATCATGACCCATAAAGAAAACTTATTGATGATAAGTTGATGTCCTATAATATACTACATTGGGTTTTAATTGGACACAACCTTAGTATTATGCAACAATATGTAGCGGCAAAGATTTTGGACGGACATGACCATAGCCAGGGCGAGCTTCTTGTTATGGTTGTAATTGATGGACAGTCCTATGAGGCTCTAGTTGATATAATAAATGGCATGCTCATGTATCATCTCTGCCTGAAGGTCTTATAACGAACACGGTTAGGGGAATCACAATAAGGTTCCAGTGGGATTTCTCCATCAAGGTAATCTAGAGTCATTTATAGGGTAGTTACAGAGGGGAATTCATTCCACAATCCATGATTCTAGCTATGCGGATGAAATAGTTATAGAGTAGTTATGACGGGGATAAGTGAGGAGATATCCCTGATTGTTGCTATGTGGATGAGAAGGAAGGAATGCAAAGGAAGGATATATTATCGTAAAGGAAGGACCGCTACCGCCAAAAAATAGGTATACATTGAACGAAGTATCTTAGAACTCGGCCCTAGAGCGAGGTACGAAGCATGCATGTGACTGTAGCAGCCCACAAGTTGATAAGAAGAAAAGAGTATGAAATTGGAAGGAAATCCAAGATAGGGATCAATATATTCCCTGCAATAGACAATGGATAGACTTAAATCGGAAGACACACAGAAAAACCTAGATGAATATGATTGCAATAGCCCACCCATCCTTTTTGCTAGACAAATACTGGAAGTCTTACACTTGTAGAAAGATACCCAAATAGCACTATAAATATTCAACAGGGCAGGGGAACAAGATGGTTACAAACACAATCTTTATACTTACATATTCATGATTTAGAAGCTATTTGATGCAAAATACCATGAAGAGGCAAATACTATGCTCAATGAAATGACTGCAAATAACTTCCGATGTAGGGATGTTGTTGTGTTCAATAGCTTTATAAAGAGCTATGGTCAGGCCTTTTTGATGGAAGCAACTTTCAAGGTATTTCATTGGATGCATGATTTCTGTAAACCTCATATTGCTTCCTATAATGTTCTTCTAAGTGCCTTGGTGCAAAACCATCGCCAGGAAACTTCTATTTCATTCTTCAACCAGCTGGGTTGTGCTGGAATTCCTCTCATAGTCTGAACCTTCAATATCACCATTAATGCACTTTGTTATGTCAAGAGAGTAGAGGAGGCAATTGGGATTTCATGACAAATTCCTGAACATAAATGGCCCTCAACGTCTTCATTTATAATACACTTATAACAGGATTCTGTGATAAAGGAGATCTCAAAGAAGCCGCCAAGTTCCTGGTTGAGATGGTGAGTAAGAAAATTAAGCCTTAATCCAATGCATGATGTTGCAATCTAGGTGCAACCACAATTATTTGACGCAGAAGTTGTTGAAATTAAAGGTTGTTTAAATCCGCTACAATGTATTTAATATATTTAAATTTAAGGTTTTCCCCTTATATATTTAATATATTAAGTGGCCATATGTTTCAAACGACCAACCACTTGGCCAGGGAAAACATCCATCTATTATACATCAGGAGAACCCGCGTCTTCCAAGAACGTTTTAAACATTGGCCAGTGTGATACAGGAAGCATGTTATACATCGGGAGAACCCGTGTCTTCCAAGAACGTTTTAAATGTTGGCCAGTGTGATACAGGTGCTACCTTTGCTTTGCTCCTGCTGCCCTAGATGTCATTGCCTTTGTTGCATATGTCTTTCCTAAAACAACATAAAGTTAAGCTACACTTTTCTCCGCGGGATCTCCTGCTGCTTACTCAGCCACTGGATCAACCGCCTTTGTTACCCTCTCCATGGGTGGTGCCTATGCCTTTGTAGGCTATGCGTATGGATATGTTTGAGGACCCAAATGTAGCGTTGGTCGATCAGTTGAATCATAAGAATCAAGAGACTTTACATCAACGGCATAATCCTCAAAGCAAGGTGGTTAAAGGGATAATGAAATTCCATAGTCTGGTACAAAGTCTGATGAATCCACATTTGTCAGGACTCATGGGCCTCTATTGCAAGCATTCTATAATGACAATGGCCATGTGTTGGGGTAAGTTTGCTCTACAGTGAGTATATTTTCTGAGATCATATTTTCCTATATTTTCCGTAATGACAAGAGAGAACAATAATTTAAAAATCACGCTGATTGGCATTGTTATTTGATTTATACAAAATTTTCTTACATTAAATTTTCAGACTTTCAACCATTTTCATGGCAGATTTCCCTGCGACACTTGTTAAATCATATACTTATATATAATAATAATAGTGGAAAGTTAATTAATAAAATTTGGTTGATTAATTACCATATACTTGGTATTTTGTACCATAAAGCCATCTACTTCCATATTTACTCTTTTCAATGGACATCAACCTCATATATAAAAGCTCACTACAAATTTATATGCAATTTGGTTTATGTCAAGAAAGAGAGTTTATTTATTAGCTCAAATGTAATTTCATTGTTTTGGATTCTTAATCAAATTTACAGAAAAAAAGTAAATGGAAATATAAGTATGTTGCAAGCTTGTTACCCATGCCTTCTTACCGATGGTAACGATAACATTTACATTAATCTACCCATGCCTTCTCACCAATACTAACAATAACATTTACCGTAATTTAATTAATATGACTGCAATAAGTTCGGATGGTTCGGGTCAATTTCAAATAGTTTGAGATTTTGTGACATTTCAACTTAATTTTTACTATGCAAATTTCTTGCAAAGTATTATTTTATAGATTAAAAATGAATTAAAAGTTAAATTCAATTTGTGGACATTTTATATTTATATTAATTTTTTTCAAAATATTAATTTTCTTCGTAATAAAATTCAATTCAGTTAATAAATTTATAATTTATTTTTGTCTTTATATTGAAAAATAACCTAATTTATAACACACCTTTAATAAATAAAAAAATTAATTTTTAAAATAACATGCAACAGTAACATTTGAGATTAACCCAACTCATTTTCAATTAAAATAATGTAATTGAAACATATTTTTATTACATTTGAGTACAAGATTATTATCTATTACAAAATGATTTTTATAAATTCTTATTATACCATGCCACATTAACATTTAAATTTAACCTAACTTGTTATTAAGTTAGAAAATTTAGCTAAAACACATTAACACTTGAGTTTAACATGACTTACTATCCCTTCGAATGGGGTGGTAATTGATGGGGCATTAACCTCACACGTAGTGAGTCAAGTCGCCACTATATTACATGATATTGCATGTTTTTCAGATGCTAAGTTGGAGGTGTAGACTGGTACAAGGAAATGAAGAGGTGGGGGGATGGGCAGCGTACGGTCTTCCTCACTCCAACAACCGAACTAATGACTCTAGCAAAGAAGACAAGACAAGAGTATGGAGTTCGGGTCAGGCAAAGGATACACAACCTCCCTCATTTTTCTTTGATTTAATTCAAAGGAGGGTTGATGTGGTGGTGTTTTAGCATTGTTATGGGGAATTTGTATGGAAACTAGGATTAGAAGAAAGTGGGAGATCATGACTTAGAGTGGTGATGGATCTCCTAGCCAGAAAATAATTATTAAGATTCAAGGACTTTTCTTTATGAGGTGGGCTCAAGATCCTCCAATGATAGGAACAACTTCCTTTTTAAGGTAGTTGTTCTCTGGCTTTTTTGTTGGTTCTCCTGTCTGGATGGTTTTTTAATTTCCAGTTATGTACGTGTGATTTATGTGGGTTCTTCTAAGGCTCTTTGGTTTGGCTGGGGGTTTATATGTGTTCCTCTAAGATTCTGACCGAAGATCTTATAACGAACACGGCTAGGGGAAGCACAATAAGGTTTCGGTGGGCTTTCTCCATCAACGTAATCTAGAGTCTTTTATAGGGAAGTTACATACGGGAAGTCATTCCACAATCCCTGATTCCGACTATGTGGATGAAACAATTATAGAGCAGTTATGGAGGAGATAAGCGGGGAGATATCCCTGATTGTTGCTATGTGGATGAGAATGAAGGACCGCAAAGCCAAGATCTATTACCGCAAAGGAAGGGCTGCTACCGCCAAAAAATAGGTATACATTGAATGAAGTATCTTAGAACTCGACCCTAGAGCGAGGTACGAAGCATGCATGTGACTGTAGCATCCCACGGGCCGATAAGAAGAAAAGAGTATGAAAATGGAAGCAAATCCAAGATAGGGATCAATATATTCCCCACAGTAGACATTGGATAGACTTAAATCAGAGGACGCACAGAAAAAACTAGATGAATATGATTGCAATAGCCCACCCATCCTTTTTGTTAGACAAATAGTGGAAGTCTTACACTTGTAGAAAGATACCCAAATAGCACTAGAAATATTCAACAGGGCAGGGGAACAAGATGGTTACAAACACAATCTTTATACTTACAGATTCATGATTTAGAAGCTACTTGATGCAAAATACCATGAAGAGGAAAATACTATGCTCAATGAAATGACTGCAAATAGCTTCTGAAGTAGGGATGTTGTTGTGTTCAATAGCTTGATTAAGAGCTATGGTTAGGCCTTGTTGATGGAAGCAACTTTCAAGGTATTTCATTGGATGCATGATTTATGCAAACCTGATATTGCTTCCTATAATGTTCTTCTAAGTGTCTTGGTGCAAAACCATCGCCAGGAAACTGTTATTGCATTCTTCAACCAGCTGGGTTGTGCTGGAATTCCTCTCATAGTCTGAACCTTCAATATCACTATTAATGCACTTTTTTATGTCAAGAGAGTAGAGGAGGCAATTGGGATTTCACGACAAATTGTTGAACATAAATGGCCCTCGACGTCTGCATTTATAATACACTTATAACATGATTCAGTGATAAAGGAGATCTCAAAGTAGCCGCCAAGTTCCTGGTTGAGATGGTGAGTAAGAAAATTAAGCCTTAATCCAATGCACGATGGTGCAATCCAGGTGCAACCACAATTCTTTGAAGCAAAAGTTGTTAAAATTAAAGGTTGTTTAAATCCACTACAATGTCTTTAATATATTTAAATTTAAGGTTTTCCCCTTATATCTTTAATATATTAAGTGGCCAGATGTTTCAAACGGCCAACCACTTGGCCAGGGAACACATCCAGTTGTTATACATCGGGAGAACCCACGTCTTCCAAGAACATTTTAAACGTTGGTCAGTGTGATACAAGAAGCGTGTTATACATCGGGAGATCCCGCGTCTTCCAAGAACATTTTAAACGTTTTCCAATGTGATACAAGTGCTACCTTCGCTTCGCTCATGCTGTCCTAGATGTCGTTGCCTTTGCTGCAGTTGTCTTTCCTAGAAGAACATAAATTCAAGCTACACTTGTCTCTGCGGGATCTCCTGCTGCTTACTCATCCACTGGATCAACCGCCTCTGTTACCTTCTCCATGGGTGGTGCTTATGCCTTTGTAGGCTATGCGTATGGATATGTTTGAGGACCCAGATGTAGCGTTGGTCGATCAACTGAATCATAAGAATCAATGGACTTTACATCAATGACATGATCCTCAAATCCAGGTGGTTAAAGGAATAATCAAATTCCATAGCTTGGTACAAAGTTTGATGAATCCACATTTGTTAGGGCTCATGGGCCTCTATTGCAGGTAGTCTATAATGGTGATGGCCATGTGTTAGGGTAAGTTTGCTCTACAATGGGCATATTTTCTGAGATCATATTTTCATATATTTCCTATAATGACAAGAGAGAAATAATTTAAGAATCAAGCTTATTGGTATTGTTATTTGATTTATACAAATTTTTCTTACATTATTTTCAATCATTTTCAAATTTTCACGACAGAGACTAAGTTACCGTGCAACATTTATTAAATCATATACTCATATATAATAATAATGGAAAATTAATTAATAAAATTTGATTGATTAGTTATCATATACAAATTTGATATTTGGTACCATAAAGCAATCTACTTCCATATTTACTCTTTTCAATGGACATCAACCTCATATATAAAAATTTACTACAAATTTATAATGGAAAATTAATTAATAAAATTTGATTGATTAATTACCATATACAAATTTGGTATTTGGTACCATAAAGCAATCTACTTCCATTTTTACTCTTTTCAATGGACATCAACCTCATATATAAAAATTTACTACAAATTTATATGGATTTTGGTTTAAATTTGATTGATTAATTACCATATACAAATTTGGTATTTGGTACCATAAAGCAATCTACTTCCATTTTTACTCTTTTCAATGGACATCAACCTCATATATAAAAATTTACTACAAATTTATATGGATTTTGGTTTATATCAAGAAAGAGAGTTTATTTATTAGCTCAAATGTAATTTCATTGTTTTGGATTCTTAATCAAATTTACACGCAACTATAGAAAAAAGTAAATAGAAATATAAGTATGTTACAAGCTTGTTACCCATGCCTTCTTACCCATAGTAACGATAACATTTACATTAATCTACCCATGCCTTTTTACCAATACTAACCATAACATTTACAGTAATTTAATTTAATTTAATTAATATGACTGCAATAAGTTCGGATGGTTCGGGTCAATTTCAAATAGTTCGAGATTTTGTGACATCTCAACTTAATTTTTAGTATGCAAATTTCTTGCAAAGTATTATTAGATAGATAAAAATGAATTAAAAGTTAAATTTAATTTGAGGATATTTTATACTTACATAAATTTTTACATTAATTTGTTTTTTAAATATTAATTTTCTTCATAATAAAATTAAATTCAATTCAGTTAATAAATTTATAATTTATTTATGTTTTTTATTGAGAAATAACGTAATTTATAACACACTTTTAATAATAATAAAAAATCAAAATTTTTAAAATAACATGCAACATTAACGCTTGAAATTAACCCAACTCATTCTCAATTAAAATAATTTAATTGAAACATATTTTTAATATTACATTTGAGTACAAGATTATTATCTACTACATAATTTTCAACTATTTGTTGGAATAATGATATAGTACAACCCATCATCAATAAAATGATTTTTATAAATTCTTATTATACCATGTAACATTAACACTTAAATTTAACTTAACTCGTTATCAAGTTAAAAAATTTAGCTCAAACACATTAACACTTGAGTTTAACATGACTTATTATCTTCTTGAATGGGGTGGTAATTGATGGGGCATTAACCTCACACGTAGTGAGTCAAGCTGCCACTCTGTTACATGATATTGCATGCTTTTCAGATGCTAAGTTGAGGTGTAGACTGGTACAAGGAAATGAAGAGGTGGGAGGATGGGCGTTGTACGGTCTTCACCACTCCAACAACCGAACTAATGATTCTAGAAAAGAAGACAAGACAAGAGTATGGGGTTCAGGTCAGGTAAAGGATACACGACCACCCTCATTTTTCTTTGATTTAATTCAAAGGATGGTTGATGTGGTGTTGTTTTAGCACTGTTATGGGGAATTTGTATGGAAACTAGGATTAGGAGAATGTAACACCCTGTTTCCCCGAGCTTGTAAATATAACTATAATGGCCAAGAGACTATGGAAAACTCCATATGTGTGAATGTTGATTGGATGGACCTTTGAATGAAAGGTAAATGAATGTAAATCTTGTTATTTACTAAAAAATGGATAGTGTTGCATGACTGCTGGAAGGGGGGTGTGTACTTAGAAAGACCACAAATTATATACAACGAGATGGTGAAGGGGACCAAGAATGGTTGCGTTAACCTTCACCAAACCAGTACTTACTAGATTTAAATTCTCAGGACCAGAACCATCCTTTGACCTAGAAATGAATTATAGTCAGGCTGGTAGGTGGGAGGACCTCCTCAAGAGTTAATGAGGGGATGGGGCATAGCACCCATTTGTAAGGCTTCTATACTTGACCGCGGGCTGGGAATTCGAGCCACACGCAACCTTGCTGAAAGAGGTGAGAAAGGAAGGTGTGGTGTGCAGAGGGAGGCCAACGAAGAGTGCAGAGACGAGAGGTGAATCTCTCAGGTTCAAGGAAGAACTGGAAATAAGCATTCTGGTCATAGGAAATGGCGGGGAAGGTTATGATACAAGATGATAAATGAGGCCGATCCTCATTGCTTGGTGTCGTGTAAACCATTGCCAAGAGCCTGGGGGAGGAGGAGAGTAACCTCCGTCCCTATTGTTGTTGAGCCAACAGAAAGGATTGTGTAGTAGAGCATCATGGTCTAGCTCGGGGGGTGGCTAGTGGTAAATCCGTTTGGAGTGACTAAGCCTACGGTTGGGTGGAAACAAGCACCCCTTCCAGCAGTTGGTTCACATTGTCTGGTCCTGATAAGTATTTTCCCTGCTTTATTTGTTAAACTAGAATGATGGAGGATTGCTTGGACTTATGCATATGTGAATTTATAAATGTCTTCTATGTGAAATGGCTATGCCATGTATATGCTTTCATCCCCTTTTAAATTTACACTTCCAACTGATAGGTTGCATGCGATATCAAGATAAGATAAGATGGTCAAGATAAGTGATATCGTGTCGACCCGAAACCATTTGTCTGAAGAGGATACCTCTTCCAGACCCCTTTGTCATGCGACCACAATGCCAGACCCAAGTCCTTAACTATTTAATGGTAAATCTCAAGAGGGGTAGGGAAGTAGAAGCCTAGAAAAGAGAAGGTCTCTTCGTTTAGAGACGTTCGGAAGAGATCCGTTCGGAAGGACCCACATGACCGATGCTCAGGAACCTTGGGACTAAGCCTAAGGAAACCAAGTTCTCTTGGCTTCGTAGCTCCTGAAGTCTAAGACTTCGGAGTAAGACCGAACTTACTAGCCTTACGCGTATTGAAGGTGACCGAGAGACTCGGTCTCCTGTGAGATGACCGACGTTGGGTGGTTTTCCAAGTGGCTAGGTGGACCTATCTCGCCAATTAAACCGAGACTCGAAACCCCAAAGGACGGAGCCGCGAAGAACCCAACACCATAGATCATGGGGTCCTTAGGATCCTTACCCCAACTGTCGTCATATCGGGGACGTGTGGCACTAGTCCCCCTACTTCGGAGGTTGGATGCTTCGAAAGGTTAGAGGAGTTTGATTAGCAATACTCCTGAACTTTGAAACCCCGAGGTAACCAGAGTCGTAGATCTATAGGTCTACGTGACCGGATCACAACCGTGAGATCTGAGGAATGTAGAACACTGTCAACCCAAGGTGATGAGGTACAATGACGTCATCCCTGGTGACGTGGATCATGTTATTATTGAGAGGGGGGTGAATCAGTATTAAGTACAATTTAAAACCCTTTTCAACTTATACTTAAACCACTCAACTATATCCAATGAGCAATGAACAATAGTATAAGAGTTACACCAATACACCACAACACACCATGCACAATATATGAGAAATAATCAATAATTATTGTTCAAGGGAAGTAATGACTTCCAAAGGTAGCTACAGCTTCCAAATGTAAAGGGAGGGATAAACCTCGAAGAGGAAGATACAATCCTCCAATATCAAGAGAGAGTTGAACTCTCCATCCTTTCCCCTTCCTTCCACCCAAGAATATATGAGAGATAATAAAACTTTACATTAAATCATCACCATCAACCAATCATCACATAGAACCTGATAATGCTTCCTAAGACTTCTTCAATTTCTGCAATTATTCAATTCTTGGAGTACTCTGATCCTGTATATAATATTACTCAATGTATTCTCTGAAGCTCCTCCAAGTTTCACTCCTTGAATCCTCCCCAAAAAGAAGTTATAGAAAGAATGGTAGACTTTATTCAATTATGGTCTATTCAAGAGACCAAACTTGTACAGAATTCCCCACGCTCAATATTTAACATCCTATTTTGAAACTCGTACACAAGAAACTATAGTCCGTACTCTTTCCAATGAAATTTGTCTCACATCATTTGGATTCTCGATGAAGAAGTTATGACTGTTTTACCTGGAACACATGTTTATTGACTAGCTTCAGGATTGGTCACAAACCCTATCTTCCACGAAGTATATCTCCATAATTATAGCGAATCAAGAGCTGAAATTTTTACTAGAGGTACCTTGATATGTCTTCTCAATACCATAGCGATTTCACCATCTGAATCGTTCTAGAAAAAAAGTTATAGCAAAAATGGTAAGATGACCTGAAAATAACATACCTTAGAACACATCACCAAAACACTTCATCCTCCCTTGAAATCCGATCTTCTTTACTTAATATTTCCTCTGAAATTTGACTTGTATAAAAATGAATGTATAATGATGTTTATTTATACCATTTATTTCACTTCATTTTAACATTAGGGCCAACCTGACACTTTCTTATTTTGTAATTCTTTTCTTTAATTATCTTCAGGGCCTACATGTACTTC
>ML793663.1:274643-301251 GCA_009831015.1 Picea engelmannii | reverse complement strand
TTCTGATATGGAGAGTATATAATTTTTTAAAGCATTTTTCTTACAAAATTTACTCTCTGTCTATGTACGTAAAGTTTATTTTACCATTTAATTCGATTCGACTCCTAAATAAAGTAAATTCGTTTTCCGTCTTCATTGTTTTCTTAAGTTCAGAGACTCGCTATTGTTTTTTAATGTTCTGTTTTCCAAAGCAGAAACAGGTAGAATTGTGTTTAAATGTGGAAGATAAAAAGTAGAGTGAAGATATTTTAATGAGAAGATATTTTTTTATAATATCTTCTTATAATTTCACTTTCCCTTTATGCACATGAAGCAGTAGGCGTCTCATTCCATTGCTAAATAAAAGTAATTGGTGTTCCAATTTTTTTTTTTTTTCAATAAAGTGTAAAGGCTAACTCCTGTATTTGTTATTATTTTATATGAAGAAAGGACTAACTCGCGTATTTGTTATTTTATATGATGAAAAGTTGTATTGAATGGTCACCTACTCCACTTGTGAATTACAATCAGAACTTGTACATCTACTATGTAAATTTGAAGGTCATTCCCTCTCGCCCTCGTCCATTGTGTTGACCTCTGTAGGGTAAGCGTCGAGCATAGGCTCTGCTCCTTCTAACCACGAAGGTCATGTAACTTTTGTAGAGTGCTAATTTACACAACATGAGGTTTACTTCCACTCACACATTAGTTCTCTTATCAAAACCCTTAGCATCATTTTTAGAATTTCCTCATTATTTTTATTTAACATATGTAATACAATTATACTAACTCCATCGTGCATTTGTTGGTTGTAACGGTAATAAACTCTCGGCTCTAAGATGAACCAACAAAGAAGAAATGATATTGCTTGGCATATATTCGTTTCACTATTAACAAAGCAGTTGACTCGTAATTCTCAAAGATAACTATAGCTTGGCCTCATTTTTAGTTTACCCACATATTTATAGACTTTCTATATCACTAATTGTTTCGTGGATATCTTGCGCATAGGAAATGTGAAATAAATATACACCATGAAAGGTTTGTGTTACAAGGGAAAAAATCTCTATGGTTAGGATAAACCACAACAGATGGAAATGACTGCAGAAATCAACTCTATCTCAAAAACATGCTATATAAACCAATGTGCAAGCGAGATAAGAAAGAGGCCTATCTCGTCTAGATGTTCGATGATGTCCACCGTTGAACACTTTGACCCAAAGCTTTATACCTGCAACAAGTTCTCAACAAACAAGCAGAGCAAACATATAGTGATAATATAAAAGGTTAGCACATTAGATAGCATAATCCATTAATATACATTACAAATATGTCCATGGATAATAACTCACATATTCACAAGATATCAATTGGACGGGAAAGGAGTATCTCTATTAATAAATGATTAGCAGAAGTGAAAACATTACAGACTTTCGTGTCGGCACGGTTCAAAACCAAGAAACTAAGTTCCTTCCAGCTGGGCCTCCACCACTTCAATCCTCCACCAAAGGAAAGCTCATAGAAGGGAGACAATGAGGTTCTCCATCAATAAGGGAAGAACTTGGGGGCTGAACACTGTGTTCAGACTTAAAGGACAAAAGGATGCATACTCAAAATGAAGTAATAATTTCTCCAGAGTAACTTTGCTTTCAAAGTTGAATTCTTTCTCCCTTTTCCATAGCTCGGAATTGGCCCATTCATAGCCTTCAAAATGGAACTGAAGGGTCGAGTCGGAACGTTTTTAGTATATGGAAGGCCAAGGATCATAGATCTCCTGTCGTGACATGGAAACCTGACATTTAATTTTTATTTTTCTGGCACAAATCCCGATGTATGCAGGTTGTAGTGGAGCAGCCTGCGTATACACATGTTGTATAGTGTGAAAAATGCGTACAAGTGGAAAAATATTAATTTTTGTGTCTGGATTTTATCAACAGGGAAGATAGGTCTGCATAGGGAAATGGAATAAGGCCCTCTATGCAAGATTGCATAGGGTGAGGCAATATAACATATTCCCCCTAATGTGTGAGATCAGAGGAGTATCTGCGATGGCCAAAATACATTATAAACAACCTAGAAGTGGAGTGGTAGGGGACCAGCTGGACGAACTCATTGCTCATTACATTCTATACTGACATTGCATACATGGATGCCAATAAAATTACATTGCAGATCCATGTGAAAAAATATGCCAAACAAGTGTCTGTATCCATGAATAAGCAAATACAAATGTGGTTACATGCCACAAGTTGTCATAGTCATGAACAAGGCCCAGTAGAACCAGTCTCAAAACAAATCTGAAGATATCTGTATACCGTGGAGTACAATCTGATCTCCCATGATCATTGAAGTCATATAGGTATTGGTCCAATGAAAAGGAAGCAACAACTCAGGAAAGATGCAACCACATAGTGATGTCTTCAAGTCTTCTACACAATCAACCAAGGGTGCAAGTCTACATCATGTGAATAAAGGAATTGAGGTCGAACATAATGAGACATCATTTGATTATCGGTCATTGAGGTATACTATTAACAAACGCGAGACAATCTACCGATAATGAAAGTAGGTATCAAGGCACCGAGTACATTCTTACAAGTGTGAATAAAGGAGCTGGTGTCGAACACCTGAAGAATCCATCGATCAGGAGACATTGATGTATTCCCAACTGTTGATGGCGAGAGAGTCTGCCACTAATGACTGCAAGCCTCAAGGTACTCATAAGAGTCTAGGACTTGTTTCCAGAATGAATGAGCTAAATTCAATGGAAGGAGACTCGCTAAAAGGAGAGCATTAAGGCATCTCTCATCAATCAACATGAGGTACAAAGTAGGAGCTTCATGATTTGGTGTAAATCAGACGAAGAACATGTTCATGAACCAATGACCTTGTGCGTCTTTCATGTGTGCCAAGTGCAAGCGGTACATGAAAAACACCCTCTGAATAACAACCAATGATGAAAACTGTTGACAAAGGCGAGGAAACCACCAATAAGGCTAATGGCATCCAAGTCACTGCACAAATCCCAATGTGTGAATATATGTCTTACCGTCAAACACAAGGGAAACCACCCAGTCAACAACCAATGATGAAATGTCGACTGTTGAGTTCAAGGTTACCTACCAATGATGAAAGTAGGGCCAGGGTGCATGATAGAACTACAGTATTAGGTGATTCTGAGACAAACTGAGGGTATGGCCAACATGCAAAGTCAAGAGTTCTGAGGAGTGGTTGCCACAGATTGATAGACTTCCTTTGAACAAGAGCATGAAACATATGGAAGACTCCGACAGCATAGACCCAATGATGAAATCATGAGATGCAGGAGGCATCGATGAAATTCTCTATAGGGACTGGAAGAGTAACTAGTCAGTAAAGAAGACTTTGTAACGAGCTCAACTTCCTAAGGCCATGCTAATCCCAAAATTATGATGAAAAATTGACTCGATAACTTTGTGCTATGTTCAAAGGCGACACGATTGCTGCCAATATAAGATAATACTCCCTTCCCGCCCGTATTTGTTTGTTTTTTTCATAGGCAAATGAATGCTATGATATAGAGGAGGAAATGAGTGTCACAAGTAAGCAAAACTAGTTCCAGCAGTGGAACATACCTATGCTCAATGCAAGGAAATGCATGCGGAAGATGGACACTCAGGGGAATGTTCCCTCCTGGGTATAGGGTATCAAATTGCGAAGGATATAAATAAGGCACTTCTTGGTTGAGGATGCAAAAATTTGTTGAGGCAAATAGTTTATAATGCAAAGCAAGAATCGACTATAGGCTCAATACTACAAGTAAGGGCATGAGATGCAATCACAACTTGACACCAAAAAAGTCCTTTTTTATGTCTTTTAATCTACTTGGTGTGAAAAAGGGATAAACTTGTTCCAAATAGATGTCTTTTCAAATCCAATTTATGAGTGTGAAAGAGACAAGTTCACTCGACAATTTTTCACTTTTTGAAAACGAGTCGGAAAAGAGCTTACTTAGACTCACGACCTTTCAAGTCCAATTTAACGAGTGTGAAAGGGACAAATCATTCGACGATCTTTTTTCTTTTTAAAGACGAGTTGGAAAATAGCTTAAATTAAACTCATTTGGGAGTCCTCGGGGGATGAAGCAACATGCTTATGAGTGAGAAATGAGGCTCAACATAAGGTCATGTATTAGCTATAAGGGACTCCTGGTCCTAAGGAAAAAATCTCGGCATGGGCACCAAATGCAATAGAGGATCTAACTAGGGAAACCATGTATGGTAAACTTCTACCACTTGATAACGACACTACTTATAGCAGATGGAAGGTTCTGTGTTGCAATAAGTGGGTTTGTACCTAAAGCATAACAAGTGACAGATATACGATAATGCGAAAATGCATGATGGAGAGGATACCTATCCTATATGCTGGGTAGTGAAAATACCTTCCTGTGGTGACGAACGACCAACATAATGTTGAAATCTGCAAGAATCCCTAGTTAAAACTGCCAAAACCAACTCAATCTACTTTTGTATTAGTCCATTAGGTGAAAAAATGGCTCAAAACTATAGAAACTAGGTAAAAATAATTTATAAATAGTAACAAAACCAAAAAATACTATACCATTTTGATCTTTTACCCAAATGTACAAATTGGACCAAAATACCTCCGAGATTCAAATGATGATTGTGGGAGCATCATGCAAAAAAATCGTGAACCGTCTGGATCAGGTAAATCTACTTCCCTTCCTCTTAAATTTAGTAGATTAAATTTTTGAATTAGGTTCCAAATTTTTAGTTATTGAGGGCGTAAAATGTGATTTTCAGTGTACGCGGCTGTATTCAATCAGGTCGCATATACGACAAGGTATACGCTTATGTTTAAATTATAGGGAGCGTATATCAAACCCTACACGTGACTGTAATTGAAGTAGGCCGCGTACAGGCACGCAAACACAAATTTTAAAGGGTTCTAACTCAATTTTTGATTTTTCCTTGGTAGGATGGTTCTTGAATGGAGAGAGAGAGAGAGAGAGAGAGAGAGAGAGAGAGCACGAGGAGGTCGATGTTGTTGTAGATTGAGATTCGGTGGACCAAATGGACTTAAAGCGATGTGGCTTATACAAATTTTGGGCACTCAAAGGAATGAGTGCTCAAGTGAGGTTTCTCAAGATGCTTGTGGGTTATTGGGACCCTGGGAGTGAGAGCTTCAATCTCGATGGGCAACAATTGAGAACTGAAGTAGAGGACATTTACTTTTTGACTAGTCTATCGCGTCGGGGAGAGGTTGTGAACCTCAAATCACAAGGGGTGGGGAGTGGCATGAAAATAGAGGGGTACATCGACGCCCATTGTGTAGTAGGGACTCCTAAGGTGGGGAGTCAATTCCCTATCCAGGCAATAAACGATCTCAGCCTGAAGATTATTGTCTTTGTATTGACCAGGATCATAGGTTCGGCCTCGTTGCACCAAGCATCAAGGCCTCTCATGTTCTATGCAGTGTAGTGTATGAGACCCACAGTATATGATTGGTGTACCTCACTACTGGAAAATATGAAGGGCTAGTTGGCAGAGTGCAAACAGGGAAGTAAGAGAAATTTTGGGTTTTCCTCTATCCTATGCAATTTCTTTTTTGAGCAGGTTCCAGGTATGGGACCTGGAGTCAATATTCTTCCTAGAGGACCTCGTGATCTAGCCATGGCATGGTGGACCGAGGTAATGTGGCGGCAGGGGGGAGGTAGGGTGTCGACACCCTACAACGAGGATTTATTCTATTGGTGGCGGTGATAGGTCATCGCTCTAGATGACTATCCCTATCCAAGGATAGACTTCTGAGGAGATCCAAACATGCCACTTCCACCAGGGACCGCCTATGGCGACATAGATATGTCAAATGTTTTTAAATATTTCATTTTTTTTGTATTTTTGTATAGCAGAACAAAAATATTTTTGTATAACAGAACAAAATATTTTTGGATGGTGCTTAAGTATTAACGAGACACTTGTGTAACGTAGATGTGGGTTCATGACGACCGTAAGGTTTTCCTCGACATTGATGGGGGAACTGGGGAGACGAGTCAGTGGGAGGAGAAGATGAGAGATTCCTACAAAATGTGCAGGGCAACCTATATCGTTTGACTCAGAGGATTCCTATGGTTCAGGTAGAGGATCTGCCTGAAGCATTGCAATGACATTTGGTTGGTGTACCCAGAGCATGGGTACGACTCTTTCGGCGTCTTTCAAACACCGTAGTTTGTTACCATGACCCTCATCTAGTGCCACAAGCGTAGATGTTGTGGGATATTGTAATACCAGTTGTATATGTGTATTGAGGGTATTAGCCCCAATTTTGTACTATAAACACCATATTTTTTGAAATATATAAAAGGGATCTTTGGCTTTACTTATATTTTACAATGTGTACATTGATTATGTGGTTTTCTTTGCTTTAGTTATGTGACAAATGTCAATCTAAAAGGTGATTAGCATAAGCATTAGATACATGATTAGAACTCCTAGGAATGTGATAATATGTAATAAAATCAAACAGTCTTTCTAAAAGACATACCCATAGGAATCATCAGAGTAAAGTAGAATCACACACACAGTAACTACTGTTGAACTGACATACTACTAACTGGGAATCCAGGCGAACCTCTAAAGAGAGAATACCATGTGAGATAACATCGCGTAAAAGTTCTATAACGACACTATATTCGACCACATTGTTCGTGGATGGCCCTAGGCATACACCACCTGAAGACACCAGTAGACCATCTGGTGAGTAAACCACCCAAGTGACGGAAGCCAAGTTTCGTGTATGACGACTGGATCTGTTTGTGAATCCTAGGTAAACTGATGACTCCATTGACATCTGCCAACCAAGGGAAAACTCGATAAGCAAGATGAAGATGGAAAGAAAAGGAAAAGATATATATACACTAAATTACATTAATATAGAAAGAGTTCTGCCCAAGCTTGGGGTTCAAGCGTAATATATTTTCAAGTAGATCCCATTCATGGGCTCAACCAACATATTCCCTTCATAATCTTCTAACTTGTAGGCTCGTTTTTCTAGAACACGTCGCATGATATAATGACCGTGCCACATGGGTTTAAATTTGCCTGCCCCCAATGGTTCTTTGTCCTGATCATACAAGAGGACCAAGTCACCCTCAACATACAACCGAGGACAGACAGACTTATCATACTGGACCTTGACACATTTCATGTTCGCCTCGATAGTCGTAAAGGCATCTCGACGTTGCTCGTCAAGACTCTCTAGGTGTACAAGGTGTCTCTCAAGATCGGAAGTGTTAGGTAGGAGTGCGACTGCCAACTTAAGAGAAGGTATTTTGCATTCAATAGGTAAAATCGACTCCACACTGTGTACTAACTAGAAAAGGGGAAAATCCAGTGGCAGTCTTAACCGAGGTTCGGTATGCCTAGAGTGCAGTATATAACATGATGTGCTAGTCAGACTTACTCTGACTGACAATTTTTTTCAAAATGGTCTTGAGAGACTTGTTGATGGCCTCTACTTGTCCATTTTCCTAGGGGTAATAAGGAGAATAATGACCATGTCTAAACCCCATCTTAGATGCTAGTTCTTCCATCATTTCGTTTTGAAAGTGACTTCCATGATCAGTAACAATCTCACTTGGGATACCGAACTGGGGGATAATTTGATTGAATACGAAGAAGGTTGCAGTCTTCCCATCAGATTTAACAGTAGGCATGGCCTCGACTCACTTAGTAAATTAGTCGACATCCACGATAATGTGTTGATGCCCCCCAACCGAAGTTGGGTTACGATCTACGAATTCCACCCCCCACTTGGTGAAGGGACCGACGATAATGACTAGGTGAAGAGGGGTTGGATGCGAGCGCATTTGTCGAGCGAACACCTGGAAGGGGTAACACTTCTTAACCACTTCAATACAATATTTAAAGATAGTAGGCTAGAAATAACTGGCTCGCAAATTATTTTGGGTTGTCGCAAGCCCGGATAGGTGACCACCACGAGCCCCATTGTGGAAATCATTCAGGACTGACTCGGCCTCTCTGTGAGTTAAATAATGATGCAAGATATCATTTATTCCTTGACGATACAAAGTATCACCGGCGATAGTATATTTCTTAGCTTGGTATCTTATACATCGTCGGTCATCTCGCGAGAGATGTTAAGGGAAATTCAAGGTTTTAAGATAGAGAATAATGTCTCCATACCAGGGGTCAGATGATGGGACAAGAAAAATGTGTTCCTCCACAAACAAATGAACATGGATAATGTCCTCATCTAATCGTGGAAAATCATATATTAACTCTGCGAAGACTAGTGATTTCTTGGATTTCATAGAAGCAAAATCGAGATCAAACTCTTGTAAAATGACAATCCATTTATCATATTTTCCCCCTATGATACGACTGGTAAGGACATATTGATATGGATTGACATTGACAACTAAAGTGGTCTTTCAAATCAATATGTAATGACTCAAACGCTGGACTATGTGAACGGAAGCCAAAGCTAGCTTTTCTATGTGAGAATAATTAATCTCATGACCGACTAAATTTCAACTAAGGTAATAGATGACGTGCTCGTGGAGCTCATCATCCTCCTGAACCAGAACCATACCAATCGTCTCCTTAGACATGGTGATATAAATCAAGTAATCCCTACTGTAGTCTGGAGACTTCAGTAGAGGCGTCAATACCAAGGCTTTATTAAAAGCATCGAAAGACTCTTGGGATCACTCATCCTAGATAAAAGGGGTGTCCTTCTTCAAGAGACACATGAAACCCTTAGTGATATTGGCATAATTTACTATAAACCAACAAAGAAAGTTAGCTTTCCCCTTTAAACCCTGATGTTTTCTAATCGTGCGCAGGGGAGGCAATCAAAGTATTGCCTCAACCTTTAGCGGATCTACCATGATCCCAGTCTCGGATACTAGAAATCCTAAAAGATGACCATACTTAATGTAAAAGATGCACTTGTGAGGGTTCAACCAGATTCTATAGTAACGACATCTTTCAAAAACAAGCCGAAGGTGCATAGCGTGACCCGCTCTCTTGCGAGAGTGAGCAGCAAGATCACCAAGGTAAGCTTCGACTATGTGCGTAAGATCGTGAAAAGTGAAAGTCATAGCATGTTGGAAGGTTGCTCCAATGTTTTTAAGGCCGAAAGGCATTTTCCGGTATGAAAAAGTACTCCAAGGACAAATAAATGTCGTCTTGTGTTGATCCTCAGGTTTGATTTGAATTTGGTTATATCCTAAAAATCCTCCCATAAAAGAAAATACTTCACTTCTCGCACACTCATCGAGAATCTGATCGATGAAAGGTGTGGGGAAGTTATCTTTAGGATAGGCCTTGTTTAGGTCACGAAATTCCATACATACACGGATAGTTCCTTGCTTCTTATTCACAGTAACGTGGTTGGATACCCATTCAGTCAAGGGAACCAGGTAGATGAATCCAACATTAAGTAGCTTCTCCACCTCTTCCTTAATAGTAGGGGCCTTCCGGGGATTTATAGCTCTAAGACGTTGTCGAACATGTTTAGCATCCAGATAAGTTCTAATCTCATGTTCGACAATACGAGGATAGATTCCCAACATCTCTTCATATGACCAAGAAAATACATCTTGGAATTCCTTGAAGAGTTCGGTGTAGATCAAAATTTTCTCTGGCGAACAATTCGCCCCTATATTTATGTTTTCAATCTTGCCAGGGGTATGAGAGATATCAATCATGACGGTAGGAGAAATTCTCACCATGTTTCCTTCGACATAAATTCTGTGCGTATCAAGTGAAACTATGGCATGACTGACTATCTCACTCAAAGTATATCGAAAGTCATCTTGTTCAATTCTTTCAAGCTCTAGGAGAAAATAAGAGCGATGATGCATATCATCCCAAGGTCTGTCAGAACCATTCATGGATTCAATGATAGCTTCATCTAAAGACAAAGTCTCATCTAGGTAATCATGTGAACAAGATAACAAAGTGGCCCACATGAGCCTAAGAGCGGGATCCTCCTCATCCGTCAGCAAGGTAACAGGATCAAGATTGAAGGAAGAGTCAAGAACAAATTGATACACAATCTCCGTTGTCGATAGTGGCATGGCCATTACAGCATGCAACTGACCTTCACAAGATGAAGTCGGGGAAGGTAGGGTCCACAGATCACTAAAATAGGAAGTGCGGAAAGGAATGGACCTCCTAGTCGAAATGAGCCTAATGGACATGGCATAAATGTGGTGAATCGATGTCACGAAGTCAAAAGTACCCATGAGAGAAGAATACATTCTGACACCTATATTCTCAGTTGTCGGCTGATAATTTTCGATCACAGGAATCGATTATCCAACAGATGCATTAGGACTAGTGTACACAAAGGATAACTGGTCGATCATCACGATCTTCCCTTGATGAGGAAAACAAAGAGTATGGAAGACAGATGATATGACGACAACCATAACATAGGTCCAATTGTGTCCTAGTAACAAGTTATAATCAAGAGGTGCATCAACTACCTCTACCTCCACCTCTACCATCTTCCCACCTAATTGGACCAGAAAGGCAGAGAGAATACTTTGAGGGTAGAAGGAATGACCGTCAAAAGAAGTCAACATGTTCAATGACCTGGAAAGAGTCAGAGAACCGAGAGCTTTCCAACATACCAGGGACATCACACGAGTGGCAGCGCCTTCATCAACAACTGCATGTTTGATGGTATGCTTTGAGTACTCCACATGGATTTGGAAAACCACATGGTAAGCAAGTGAGGCTTCACATTCATGATGTCAAACTTGATAACTTTTGAGCCATTGGGTTCTAGAGCTCCTAAAGAATATATTAAGGCATTCCTCTATGAAGGACACGTCTGGAGTACCTCCAAAGCCAACATCGCACAAGGGGTTTGACCCAGGTCCTCAACAATAGAGTAATTCTGGGTGGATCTAGCATTAGGATTGTGGGTAGAGCGCTTGAGTACTCCTTTCGGAATATGCGGCGATGGCTCTAGTTTTTCAATCTATAAGTTCGTCTCTGGGGGAGGAGGAGGAGATTCTAGACCAGGATTAGCTTGTGAAGAGCTATAATCTCGAGATCGAGTGGCTACATTAACTTTAGCATCGACCATATTGATACATAAGCGGTCGCCATCTTGCAACAACGGGTTTTGACTCCCACCAGCCGCATTTCCAGCGTTCGAAGAGCTCGAGGCCAAGTGCTGGTTATGTGGAAATGGATTCGTCATCATGTCGGGCGGAAGAGATAATAGCCTTGCAACTTTCACAATTTTGGGGAACAAATGGGTAAGGTGATCGTCTATGCAAAGATTACAGGGAAACTTCACCTTATGTATTTCTCATTTTTCCTCTCCAGCATTGTTGGCGACGAAATTCACCCCTGGATTGCAATAGGGGCAGAGCCCGACGCCCATCAATTTATGTCACAATTTGTTTGATGAGGTGATCGAATGGAAGTTAACTCAAAACAATGTGGTTTTAACTCCGAAACTAGGCCAGGCATGCATGGGAAAGTGAGGTCTTAGATAACTTCAGACAGTGAGTTGTAGTAAGGGTGAGTAGGGGGAAGACTTGTATAAGAGAAAACCAGAGGTCTGTTGTAAACATCAAGTTTCTAACATACTGTAGGGGAAAACATCTAAACGCAAGATCTTCTTACATTCAAATGCAGAAAAATGGAGAATACAACAATGCAACGATAAATCCTTTATCACAACATAATTGCAATCATTCGCACAAACTCTCTCAGTATGAGATGAAAACTAGATGGAGTGAGAAGACTGTCTGTCATAAAACAAGAAATCTTACATACCGATGCATAACCAGAGAACTAGAGAGTTTGTTAAAACTTTACCATCGGGTGCTTCTCTCTACCATCGATCGATTACAAAAATGCAAAAAACTGAGTCTATATACTCAGAAAATTCGCCTAACAACGACGTGCTCAGTCATCCAATGGCTTGGTGTCTCTTCAACCAAATTCGGATGGGTATTCTCTGTCAGACGCCACCTTAACTGCGCGTGGCTCCTGCAAGGGGAGTAGTTGAGCCATTAAAAACTGAGCTAGCGTGTGCAGACCTCCTCTAGCTAGTCGAGAACTCGGCATGACTTCTCTGGAAAAACGGGTACACAGGATCCTCTCAAGCAAACCGCTTGCTAGACCCTCCATACCTTATACTTAATGAATGAGGAGAGGTTTCAACCACCCCTTCTTACCTTCATTTATTCTAAGTGAAGACCAAGATCGAGGTCAGGCCCGATGGCAACTGGAGGTCGTGACGGGCCTCTCTGTGACTGAACTCGACAGCTTTAGCCCCTTTTGCGTAGCTCTTGTATTTCCTAAGTGACCATGGGCTGTGACCATGTTCTTATTCCCAAGGCGCTTTCGGCGTTCACGAATAGGAAGGGGCTGATCCCCGTTTCTTGAAATCACGATGAGCGAAACGTCAAGACAACTTAATCTGGCGCCACGCACCCCTCTAGATCTGATGGTTATGAACTCTCCCGATGATACTGTGGGCCTGGGTCCTGGACATTCCCGGCACCTCGCGCATCGGGAATACGACGATGCTGCACCTTGCGCCTCAAAATCGCGATGGGAGAAACGGCGAGGAGCCTAATCGTGTGCCAGGTGTCTCCTGTGGATGGATGATCGAGATTGCTCCGTGACACTGCAGGCCCACCTTTGGGCGCCTTCGGTGCTTTTGGGGTTTGGGGTTTCGAGAGATAGGACATCATGGAACCTTCACCCCTCGAACTCCCGAATGCGAAAACACCGACACGACTAGATCTCGCGCCACGCGTCCTTTGGATGGACGGCTGCTATTTTTCCCTGCACGTAATATGGGCACTAACCATTGCGCTAACCTTGGCACAACCTCACCAATTGTGATTTCCTGCCAACCGTTGATATGTTCCTTTGGATGAATCTTGACCGTTGAAATCAGGTTGCTCGCTCACTTGATTTAATCCCTGAAGTGGAATTCTTCTGTGCTGCGCTCGGGCACTTCTCGCGCCACTTGTAGACCTGAACGTCCTCGTGCCTCGGACGAGAAATGTTACTAACATTAGGCTCCATGTGGGATAGAGTCATCCCTGTGATTCTCTAAGGACTCATTTTGCAGTTTCAGTGCCTTGCTGTTGGGCTATGGCGTCATTTATTAAGCCGAAAAATAAAAATAAACAAGGAACCAAAAGGACAATATTTACAAACAAAGGAGCCATCGAAGGCTCAGACAAAACATTTCTTCAGAAAATGCCCATTTACTGGGCTATTGAAAACTTCTTCACCCTCCAAATCCTACAGCCGATATGTGTTATTTGAGAAAACCTCAGAGATTTTGAAAGGCACGATCCACAGGGCTTCAAATTTGACGTGTTTTCCCTTATCTTGTTTAGGAGCATCCCATTTCAGCACCAGGTCTCCTATCTGGAACCCCTCCTTTTTGGCCTTCTTATTGAATACATGCTTGGTCATCTGCTGATGGTCCTGAATTCTAATCATTACCTGCTCTCTGGCCTGCTGGACTTCTACAAGTTGATGAATCCTTCTGATCATGTCATTGGGCTCTTCTTGATAATCCTGGAAGAATTTCGCTACGGGAATGGTCAGCTGAGAAGGGAAGACATCTTCTGCTCCGTAGAATAACTGGAAAGGGGAGATGCGTATAGATCTCTTTGTGGTCACCTGATCAACCCATAGAGCGAATTTCATCTTCGAGTTCCAAGCCCTTTTGTTGTCTTCCAATAATCTTTTGATGATCCTTATTAGGCTTTTGTTGGAGGATTCTGCCAAACCATTGCCCTGGGGGTAGTATGGGGTGGATTGAATCAATTTGATCCCGAATTGTTCACAGAACTTGACTAACGGCTCAGCCTTGAAAGAGGTTATGTTATCAGTAACAATCTTTCTTGGATAGTCGAACATTACGATGAGGTCTTCTAGGAATCCAATGATTACCTTGTGGGAAGCACTCCTGGTAGGGATAGATTCAATCCACTTAGTAAAGAAATATGTGGCAGTTAGGATCCATCTATGCTGCCCGCTGGAAGCAGGGTGGATTTCTCCAATAAAATCTAGGCCCCATTGCTGGAAAGGTCCCGAAACGACTACAGGTTGTAAGGGCAGAGACTTGAGCTGCTTCTTTCCCAAAAATCTTTGGCATGGGATACAGGCTCTAAATCCTCTATGGACATCAACAAACAAGGTAGGCTAGTAGTACCCAACTCTGAGAATTTTGTGGGCTGTTGTCTTCCAGGAGTGGTGCCCTCCGCATAGACCACTGTGAAATTTGACCATGATCCTGTCGACCTCTCGTGGATCCATGCATTTTAAAAGCACTCCCAGGGGGTCTTTCTAGTATAAAATTTGATTGATAAGGCAATACCTGACTACCTTGAGCTTCAGATCTCTTGCTTTGTTTCTTTGCAGGCCATCTGGGGGTCGCAACTCTTGTAGAAAATATATGACATCCTTATACCAAGGACATCGAGCCAAAAAGGGTTCTGTTTGAGGGTCTACGTCGGACAACTGATTCTGATGATTTTCTGATTGTCCATTGACGAAATCCACCCCCAAAGCTTTGCGATTATCTTCATCCAACAACCTGGCTAAGCCTTGACCCTTGATCAACCTGGTAGGCCTTATTTCCAAGTCAAATTCCAGGATCTTGGCGATCCATTTACTTCTCGTCCTGTCAATGTCGAGCTGGATAAGGATGTCCTTCACAGAGGCTGAAGGAACGTATGCAGTCACTTTTGAGTGCAGGACATAGAATCTGAAAGCTTTGAGAGATTTCATTCAGGCATAGGTCTATTTCTCCATGATTTCATACCTGACCTTTGCATCTCTTAATGCCTTGTTGAAGAAGGCAATGGGCTGCTCCCACCCTTCCTCATTTTTCTGCAACAAGACCGTTGCTACTGTATCAAAAGACGAGAAAGAGAAGATTAGGAAATCTTTGGAATAGTTAGGACTAATCAACACAGGTGCTTCAGTCAATGCCCTTTTTATTTGGATAAAAGATTCCCTGGGTTCGACTGTCCATTTCACTTCACTTCCCTTCTTGAGCATGGCCGTGATGTGTTTCACCAGCTCAGCAAAATTCGAGACAAATCTCCTCAGAAAATTAATCTTCCCTAAAAAGGCCTGAACTTCCTTCGTAGACATGGGAAGTGAAAGAGTCTGAATTGCCTCCACTCTGATAGGATCAATCCTCACTCCTTCTGTTGATACTATATGGCCTAATAGCTTCCCCTCCTCCATAGCAAACAAATTTTTTTTGGGATTTAGGGAAAGGCCAAATCCCCAGCACTTCGAAAAAACCTTTCTCAGGTGACAACAGTGCTCTTCGTCAGACCTGGAGAAAACTGTTATGTCATCTAGATAGATCACCACAAACTTAACTTTCTCCCTGATGAATGCTATATCCATGGCCCGTTGAAATATGGCCCCTGCATTCATCAACCCAAAAGGAATTTTGGCATACATGAATGTGCCCCAAGGAGTGGTGAAGGCCGTTTTTTCTCTGTCCTCAGGCATGACCGATATCTGATTATAACCAGAAAAACCGTCGATCACTGAAATCCTAGATGCACCGGTTACCCTCTGCAATATGTGTTCCATGTTGGGTAGGGGGTAATTGTCTTTCTTTGAGCTTCTGTTCAGGTTCCTGAAGTCGACACAAAGCCTGATTTCTCCACTTTTCTTCCTTACCGGAACCAAATTGGCCACCCATTCAGAATATCTCAGGGGAACAATGATCTGGGCCTATAAAAAATTCTTTACTTCTTTCTCCATGACAGGAAACAACATGGGATTTATCTGTCTTAGCTTCTGCCTGAAAGGTTTAGCCTCTTCCTTTAGTGGGATCTTGTGTTCAATGACAGATGTGTCATACGTCTTGAGGTCTTCGTAGGTCCATGCAAACACATCAACAAATTCTTTCAGCAACTCAGTATATTCGGCCCTCTGTTCTGTGGTCAAACTCCTTGATAGCTTGACAAACTTAGGCTCCCCCAGTGTGCCAATGTTGCACTCGGCCGTGTCAACATATTCACCTGAAAACCTATCCTTTACTACCACATCATTCCCATCGAACAATCTTTCTAAAGGAATTAGTCCCCTTGGAATGTGCTTGCTAGGTAGTTGGATGATCTAGTGGTTAGCAATTTTATTTAAAAACACCTCAGGGTGAGGGTTATCTTCTGTATCAGGATCCTGATCAATGTGCAATGCAGAAAATTCATCAACAGATTGGAGAAATTTCTCAATTTCCAGATCATCTTCGAATACCTTCCAATGCTTGACATTGTCTGGTACAAAGGGCCTATATTTTATCTCAACATCATATTTGGCCATAGACGGATGAGAGACTTTGAACTGGCTAGCTGAAACAACTGAAGAATCGGCCACAACATTATCCTCCCTTGGAATAAAAGAGATGTTGAAGAATGAGAAGAAATTGTCAATTAGGTCCCATACTTCATTTCTGTAATTTCTGAGTCGAGGGTGCTTAGCCTGATAAGCATTTCTGATCTGTTGGACCACCAACTTTGCATCTCTGAACACTGCTACCCTGTGAATTCCCATTTCCCTTACATCTCTTAATCCTAGAACAAGGGCTTCATACTCTGCCACATTGTTGGTGGTTTCAAATTCCAACTTATATAACAGGGACATGGTTTCCTGGGAAGGCAACACAAAAAACACCCCAGCACCAGCGCCTTCCCTGGAACAGGCTCCATCAAAAAACATTTTCCAGACAGGGGTGATGGAGGGAGGAAACTCATGAGGAGTGGTGGGCTTCTCTCTGAGTTTTAAAGAAGGCTTGGGAGCATTAGTGAGTTGTATTACACTGGAACCTAAATCAGTGTCTAAGGCGAAAATGGGATGGTTTGTAGGGTTGGCTTCGTCACTGATTATATAGGCCAATTGGGCTTCCCTGTATAGCCTCCTATGTTCTCCTCCGAACACTGGGATAGTAGCATATGTGAGGTCCATCTGCAAAGTTCCCCCCAGTCTTTTTATTCAAGATCTTGTTAATAACATACCGAAATTGGGGGGGACATCAACCACTACGATATCCATGACCACACTTTTCATGGGCAGCTGAAACAAGGTCACGACCAGGTCTTTGATAACTCCTAGACACTAAACTTTTCTGGAGTCAAAGGAATAGAGGTCATGATAGGCTTGGGTGACTTCTAGCCCTAACTCTTCCATGACAGTTTTCGGCATGAGGTTGTGAGAAGCCCTCGAATCCATCAAGCAGTTGTGCAGTACCTTGTCATGTATGTTCAGGGAAGTGTAAAAGGGAGGGGATGAGTCATTCTTGTCTTCTACCATAGGACCTAAGACAACTGCGGGATTTTCATCTTGCAAATTGATGGAGTCTGTGGGAAGGCATGAGACCTCAGACTGCGAAAGGTCAGAGAAGTTCTTCTTGAACCCTTTGTGTTTGATCAATTCGGTCAGGGGTACAAGGATCCTGATTTTTTGGATTTCATGCTTGAAATTAAAAGAAGATGTAAGCTTTGGAATTTCTCTTATTTCGGGGACATGACTCTGGACTATGGGAGAGAGGGGTTGGGTCTTCCTACGTCTGTGACTGTCTGCTACTTCATTAGAAGGCTTCTCTATCCCAGTGAATTGCTCAGGAACGTCAGGTGCCATTGTCTTTTTCTTGGACCTCAGGTCATACCTGCCTCGACTGCCAATAGCCTTGTCTCCCTTGCTCAGTTCATTTAGTTGGTTGTCCATGAGAGAATCCTCGTATGCTGATTGAGTGAGATGAGGAAAAGGAGGAGTGTCTCCTAAGAAATGGATTTCAGGATCAATCTCATCTGTTTCTCCTTCTTCCTCTTCGGCCACAAAATTGTTTTGAAAAGGGGCCTGAATTTTCTGGTCTTCTCTGTCTCTTCCCCTCTCTCCATGCACAGTCGGGGAATTAATATTGTTGGGTCTCCTGAAACCTCCTTTGTTTTCAGCATTTTGAGGGCCCTTATATGCTTGCCTCCCCCCCACCTTCATTCTTTCCATCTCTGCAGACAGAGACTTCACCATCTTAGTTAGTTCATCCACTTGAGGGTGGGGCACTGATGGGCCAGAAGTTGAGGCTTCCGACCTTCCCTTCCTTCTGTCTGCGTCGGCCTTGTTCCTCAGTCTATCAACTGCTAATACATTGGATTCCACTTCTATGGACGCATCTTGCATTTGAGCTAAGGAGGTGGCTCTTCTTTCTCTCAATAAAATATAGAAATCGGGGTCAAACGCACTAGCATAAGAAATCTTGGTTGAGGCTTCTGAGGGTTTTATTTCGGCAGGGATTTTGTTGTACATCTTATTGAATCTTTTGGAGAAGTCTGAGACATACTCTCCTTCCATCTTCTTCAAAGACCCGAACTCTATCATGTAATACATGAAATCCTTCCTATCTCCCCATTGTCTTAGGAAAGCACTATCCAGGGCTTCGATCCCAACAATAGATCCGGGGGCCAATCCTCTAAACCACTTCCTCACCTCACCATCCAAGATCTGGACGAAGACTCTCATCCAAACATCTTCATTTTCAATGTTCGGGTTGTCTGCATAACTGTAGAAAGCATCCAGGTTCTCTTCCGCAGTTATGTCCCCTTCCCCAGTGAACTTGGGCATATATTTCAAGTAATCTCCAGCAGGGAGAGGGTTCATAGAATGGGGTAGGATTAAGGGAGCATATCTGGCAGCAACTATGGAGTCCATTCTATTTAGAGGGGGATTAGGGCCAGCCATAGGAATATTAGGTGGAGGAGAACTTGGAGGAGAAGGATTTCATGAAGGAACTACTTGGAATGATTTTTGAAGAGGAACGGGAAACAAAAGGGGATTTAAGGAGAAGGCTAACGAGCTCAAGTCAGCAGATGCTCCCTTTTGTGCAGGAGTGGTAACAATAACAAGAGGAGGAGTGGGGAAATCTTCAGTGGTTCTGGGTCTATGCCAAAGTACGGCTTCAGAGGAGAGGGGAGTGACAAGGGCTTCTCCCTCCAATGCCAGACCAGGAGGGGAAAACTCAACAGGAACACTCTCGAAATTCAGGAAATGGGACACCTCGGAAGGAGGTCGATCAAGAAACTAAGGAGGAGAAAATTGAGTTCTCATAGAAGGAGATGGCGGGTTACCTGTTTCGGCGATGGAAGCTCCTTCTTCAGGGGCCTTTCCTTTCCTGAGAACCACCTCTGGATCAGTTTCAGGTGTAGCTAGAGGAAGTTGTGGATGAGACCATGTGTGTCTGCCTCTGAAAGCCACAATTAATACAACAGGTTTCACCACAGTGGAGTCATCACAATGGAGTTTCCAGGTGCACAACAACAATATTTAAAGGCTCTGATACCGGATGCACCTTCAGAATCAGAGGCTCAATGTCGTTCAATCCCGGGGAAAATTTTCAACTTTGTCCCCAACAGCGGTGCCAAAAATGTTGGCGACGGAAGTCACCCCTGGATTGCAATAGGGGCAAAGCCCGACGCCCATCAGTTTATGTCACGATTTGTTTGATGAGGTGATCGAATGGAAGCTAACTCAAAACGATGTGGTTTTAACTCTGAAACTAGGCCAGGCATGCATGGGCAAGTGAGGTGTTAGATAACTTCAGACAGTGAGCTGTAGTAAGGGTGAGTAGGGGGAAGACTTGTATAAGAGAAAAGCAGAGGTCTGTTGTAAACATTAGGTTTCTAACAGACTGTAGGGGAAAACATCTAAATGTAATATCTTCTTACATTCAAATGCAGAAAACTGGAGAATACAACAATGCAACGATAAATCCTTTATCACAACATAATTGCAATCATTCGCACGAATCAGTCGATCACGAACTCTCTCAGTATGAGATGAAAACTAGATGGAGTGAGAAAACTGTCTGTCATAAAACAAGAAATCTTACATACCGATGCATAACCAGAGAACTAGAGAGTCTATTAAAACTTTACCATCGGGAGCTTCACTCTACCATCGATCAATTACAAAAATGAAAAAAACTGAGTCTATATACTCAGAAAATTTGCCTAACAGCGACATGCTCAGTCATCCAATGGCTTGGTGTCTCTTTAGCCAAATTCGGACGGGTATTCTCTGTCAGATGCCAACTTAACTGCGCGTGGCTCCTGCAAGGGGAGTAGATGAGCCATTAAAAATTGAGCTAGCGTGTGCATACCTCCTCCGGCTAGTCGAGAACTCGACATGACTTCTCTGGAAAAATGGGTACACAGGATCCTCTCAAGCAGACCGCTTGCCAGACCCTCCATACCTCATACTTAATGAATGAGGAGAGGTTTCAACCACCCCTTCTTACCTTCATTTATTCTAAGTGCAGACCAGGATCGAGGTCGGGCCCGATGGCAACTGGAGGTCGTGACAGGCCTCTCTGTGACTGAACTCGACAGCTTTAACCCCTTTTGCGCAATTCTTATCTTTCCCAAGTGACCATGGGTTGTGACCATGTGCTTATTCCCAAGGCGCTTTCGGCGTTCACGAATAGGAAGGGGTTGATCCCCGTTTCTTGAAATCGCGATGAACGAAACATCGAGACAACTTAATCTGGCCCCATGCGCCCCTCTAGATCTGACGGTTCTGAACTCTCTCGACGATGCTGTGGGCCCGGGTCCTGGACATTCCCGGCACCTCGCGCATCGGGAATATGACGATGCTGCACCTTGTGCCTCGAAATCGCAATGGGCGAAATAGCGAGGAGCCTAATCGCGCGCCAGGTGTCTCCTGTGGATGGACGACCGAGATTGCTCCGTGACACTGCGGGCCCACATTTAGGCACCTTCGGCGCTTTCGGGGTTTGGGGTTTCGAGAGATAGGACATCATGGAACCTTCACCCCTCGAACTCTCGAATGCCAAAACGCTGACGCGACTAGATCTCACGCCACACGTCCTTTGGATGGACGGCTGCTATCTTTCCCTGCACGTAATATGGGCACTAACCATTGCGCTAACCTCGACACAACCTCACCAATTGTGATTTCCCTCCAACCATTGATCTATTCCTTTGGATGAATCTTGACCGTTGAAATCAGGCTGCTTGCTCGCTTGATTTAAACCCCGAAGTGGACTTCTTCTGTGCTGTGCTCGGGCGCTTCTCACGCCACTTGTAGACCTGAACGTCCTCGTGCCTTGGACGAGAAATGTTACTAACAAGCATTACTATTCATCTTCTCATTATTATCATTGTCCTTGGTTTTATTACCATTTTTCCCACCCTTACGATTATTACGTCCTTTTTTCTTATTACCTCCTGGTTACTGGTTACCATTTGGGTTTGTCGATGATTGCATGGAATGTACATCTGACGACTGAGTGGTGTTGGAAGACATAGATGAATCTGGCCCTCCTGCAGACTGGCTTAGAGACAAATCTTTCAAATGGCTTGTCACCGAGTCTATATATCTTACATTAGCGGAACCTATAATGAAATCGGCACGAGGTCCGAGATTTTGTCTAGGGTCGTAAGTTGATCATGGTGTGTTCGAAAGAAGGTGGTATAACATCCCATACTGAGCATATATCAAATATAACTGTTGGGCTCTAAATATCGCTTCTTATTCAGTGGTAACCCCAGAAGTAAGAACGTCCTTCGAGATAGGAGCATGCAAAGACTTAAGGAACCATTCTAAAAGAAAGTCCAGGGGTATAGGAGTCTTGATCGACCTCTTCCATCTACACCACTCCTAGATATGATCCGAGATATGAGTGGCGATATCCTGGTGTAAAGTTGATAGAAGTTCTAGGCCATCATCGTAACGAATGGGCAACTAGAAGTGGTAAGGAAGACCATCACCAACTGATTAAAGGTCCCATATGCCCCCCTAGGTAACTCAATATACCATTTTGCAGGAACTTTAATGAGAGTGTGTTGAAATAATATCAAAAGAATAGAATCGTCATTAAGGGCATTTGATGAGCACCAAAGGTGAAAGGTAGTGACGTGATCACCAGGATCCTCTCCATTCTTACCCTCAAACTTTGGAATTTCTGAAGGAAGCTTGGTGGGGACGGGGGGCCATGTAGGATCATGACTCACAGGGTCGTTCATTAACTTAGACAATTTTGGCAGACTAAGCATGGCCAGAAAAGAGAGACAGGGTTGTGACATTTGGCCCAAGCTCCCGGGAAAGACTGTGCATGCGGAACTGCAACCCATCCAGGATTCTGGTAAGAACCATAGCCCTGTAAGGGATTATAAGGCCCTCCTATGGGCTGATTCATAAAAGGTTGGTTGAGAATCATTCCAGTAGGAATGTTCTTTTGAGGGTTAAAAAAATTGCCCCTAGCCATATTGGATCCGGGTTGGGGGTTATAAAAATTTCCCCCAGTCGGATTGGATCTGGGTTGGGGGTTTCCCAAAGCATGAAACTAACCTCCCCCGGGTGGAAATCTGGAGGATATAGGTGGATTCGTCATGCCAAAATTATTGGTTGGAATCGACATCGAGGAGGTAGGGGTATATGACAGACCTTGAGTAAAAGCATGTCTGCCAGGTTGGTTGCTCCACCTAGAAGCAGGAGGGTTGGATCCGGGGTTAAAAACAAGAAAGCATCCCATATTAGGAGTCATTTGAGGGATTTGAGATCCACCAAATGAAAAAGGAGTGTAGGGAGGTGTACTTCCCTCAATCCCAATGCTAGCATTAAGGCCAACAACTGGGATGGAGTTCGAAAACTGTGAAGTAAAGTTGGGCATACCATAGGAAAATGGACTAGAAGCCATATGGATGGACTGAACATTATATCCCGGCGAGTGACCAAGAGACCCAAAAGGGTTCGAGGCAAGAGACTGAGCGTTCACAATAGGCCGATGTATGGTAATGATAAGTGCCTCTGGTGCTACAACCATTGTGGTTGCAGGAGTCAAAGGGGTGCCATTAACTATAGTGGGTGTGGGAGTCGAAGGGCTCCCAGTGTTCTGAATATTAGATTCAATACTCATCCTTGTAGAATCACAAGTCTGAACAGTGGAGGTGTGTGTACCACGTATAATAACTCTATGCCTTTTAGAAGGCAAAGACTCAAAATCCAGTGGTAATTGTAACAAGCGATGGGACCGTTGGGGACGCTGGTCCGACTCCATGATGACTTAAGACTCTAAAGATAAAAAAATATCCTAAGTCCAACTAGTATTCAAAGCGCATACCAAAAGTCAAATGACCAAAATGCATGCAAATGGGGTAAAGTGGCTGAGTGGCCTCCCATCCTAAAGAAGGTACGTCTCACCTAAGAGGGGCTTGAGAATCCTTGCTAAAGATCAAAGGTAAAAAAATCAGTTATAAGGGTTCTCGTGGGCTTAACAACCAGTCGGTTAGATCTCTCTGGAGAGGTAATATTCCATAAAGGTTGTGTGTTGTTCGACCCTTATTTGACCTAGGGTACTTGTAGAATAACCCCTGCAAGTAACCTATGAGACACCTAAGTCAAGAAACTAATCAACCAATGTATAATTGATGCATAGGTGAGCAGTCGTAAGTCAGGTCCACCATATGGGCAGGGTAGAAATCCCGAAACCTTGAAAGTATCGCCTCTCACAAAGGTAAAGGCACTAGCAAGATCCCCAAATATGAATAGATCCCCATAAATATCTCTAATGCTAGGAAGGTATCGGGGGGATATCCCTTCAACCGACTTCGTGCGACCTAGTGATTAACTCCAGTGTAAATGGAGCCTTCTGATATTATCAATTATACACTGGATTTCTCCACTTCTTTTCTCAGACACATATGTTGATTTAATTTCCTTGAAAAATTTTACTCACAAAATCCTATTCCAAGGCACTAAACCTAATCTAGTTTGTGCACCCTAAAAAATAAAATCGTGACTAATAAATTTTAAATTATAGCATTGATTTTCTGGTCGTGATTACTCAAAAAGGTATGGTAGTGAAAATCATGATGTTATGACCCTGCAAGAAAATTAAATATGAAAGTAATGCAAATTCCTAACTTTAACTTTCAATGAATGATATTCTTCTAAAAACCAATGTAATTTTCAAATTCAACTCTGCAATTCTGAAGTAAAATGCAATCTTTCACTATATGCACTAAGCTAAGGAAAAAAAATCCAAAAGACAAAAATGCCAAGCAATGCAAAATGCCTATTTTTTTGTATTTTCAATATATCAAAAACAAAAAATGCACGGACTGAAGAGTAAATTGATATATAATCCTACTGTGTATAGAAAAAGATAACTCAAGAAGGCTACCAAGCAACAAAACACCTAGCCCAATGTACAAGAACAATACAAAATGAAAAGATGATGAGAAAAACTCCGCCCAGAAATTCAACCGAAAGAGGGTTTCCTGTCATCCCAGAGACGCTTAACAGGTACTATAGAGACCTAAGAAGGCTCAACAAACATCAAATCCCACCCAACAAACACCAAACGAAGAAAACATGCAAGGAAAAAAGGTGTACGCGACTGTTCAGGAAAACATAGCGTATATATAGATCTTGCAGTGAGACAAACAACGTATGTATGTGACTGTCAGGGAAAAATCCACGTATATGATTTAAAACAAGGTCAGGAAAGGGAGAAAGGCTGAAAACTCATACCCAGAGTAAACAAAAACTGTCAAGCAGTGATACGACAAGAAACAAAAAGGAAAGAGAGAAATGCAAGGAGAATAAGTACTCCAAACCCTTAGAAAGAAGATCAATCCCTAGTATGATCACCAATTCTGTTACGAGGGAAAATATCTCTATGGCTAGGGTAAACCACAACAGACAGATATGATTGCAAAAATCAACTCTATCCCAAAAACATGCTATATAAACCAATGTGAAAGTGAGATAAGAAAGAGGCCTACCTCGTCCATATGTTCGATGATGTCCACCGTTGAGCACTTTGACCCAAAGCTTTATACCTGCAACAAGTTCTCAACAAACAAGTAGAGAAAGCATATAGTGATAATATAAAAGGTTAGCACATTAGATAGCATAATCCATTAATAAACATTACAAATATGCCCATGGATGATAACTCATATATTCCCAAGATATCAATTGGACAGGAAAGGAGTATTTCTATTAATAAATGATCAGCAGAAGTGAAAACATTATAGAATTTTGTGTCGGCACGGTTTAGAACCGAGAAACTAAGTTCCTTCTAGTTGGGCCTCCACCACTTTAATCCTCCACTAAAGGAAAGCTCATAGAAGGAAGACAATGAGGTTCTCCATCAATAAGGGAAGATCTTGGGGGCTAAACACTATGTTTAGACTTAAAGGACAAAGGGATGCAGACTCAAAATGAAGTAATAATTTCTCCAGATTAACTTTTCTCTCAAAGTTGAATTCTTTCTCCCTTTTCCATAGCTCAGAATTGGCCCATTTATAGCCTTCAAAGTGGAACTGAAGGGCCGAGTCAGAACGTTTCCAGTATATGAAAGGCCAAGGATCATAGATCTCCTGTCGTGACATGGAAACCCAACATTTAATTTTGATTTTATGGCACAAATCTTGATGTACGCGGGCTGTAGTGGAGCAGCCTGCGTATATGCATGTTGTATAGTGTGCAAGATCCGTACAAGTGGAAAAATATTAATTTTTGTGTCTAGATTTTATCAACAGAGAAGATAAGTCTGCATAGGGAAATGGAATAATGCCCTCTGTGCAAGATTGCATAGGGTAAGGAAAATATTGCTATAACAGTTTGAAACTCATCAATGGTTTTTATCCCCGAGCTCCACAGGTAACGAATTGTTGTTAATAATCAAAGGGTTTCTTTTGTTTCCTGAATATAACTTCTCCATCTGAAATAAAACATGTATCTAGTTCTTCTCAGAGGAAAAATGATGGCATTTTTGGACTAACCCTGGTTCAAGGAGGTCCAATGAAAAGCTAAGGAAAAATATGGAATGATTGTTGCATACGTCGACCTCACTGAGACGCCACTTGGGTTAGAGGTAAATGATGTGTTGACTCTGGCCCTGAACCTATGAGATTGTGGGGTTCACCACGTACCCACTGTCCTTTAAATGACTTAATTGTTAACCAAAGGTGTCGGTCGAACTTCACGACTTGTAAAAACTACTTGGGGACTTCTTATTACAGAATATATCAATGCAATTTTTTTTTTGTTTACTTTGCTTCTGTGAGAATGAGCTTATTCTTTGATAATTGAATTAGGTTATTTCTTGTTTTTCTTTTTTCTAAAGAAGAGATGTTATCACCCATCTCAAAAAGATTAAAGGGTTTTCCAACTATTACGATCTTAATACTTTGATTGGGTTCTCCTTTGTATTTGAGAGTATTCATCCAATTCACCTCTCTAGATATTCCTGCAAGTATTCATATGTTTGTATATTATTACCTTTCTTATATTATATCTATGTCAATAACTGATTGAGTGAGATCTTTACTATCTTTCCCTGTAGATAAAAATGATTACATACTATTCACTCTTCTGTTTGTTACCTATGCAACTTAAATATTTTTGTGATATCTCTTTACTTTGTTTATCTTTACACATACAAAGATTTCTAGCTTGGAAAGAATGATACCCCATTAAAGTTTATGTGCAATATTTCATTGATTTCTATTTCTATTTCTAGATAAATATAGAGATCACCACTAATTATTTCT
>ML793663.1:218372-263539 GCA_009831015.1 Picea engelmannii | reverse complement strand
CAGGAATCTTTATATTACTAATGAAAAGACAATATACAACATTTTTACTGCTTGAGTGTCTGCAGGGAAACCGGACCATTTCTAACACTTATATGCATCTATACCATTAAGAATTCTGACAGAATTCACCACGTACCTACCATCCTTTAAATGACTTAATCGTTAACCAAAGGTGTTGGTCTAAGTTCACGACTTGTAAAAACTACTTGGGGACTTCTTATTACATAATATATCAATGCATTTTTTTTTTTAACTTTGCTTCTGTGAGACCGAGTTATTCTTTGATAATTGACTTCTAGGTTATTTCTTGTTTTTTCTTTTTTCTAAAGAAGATATGTTATCACCCATCTCAAAAAGATTAAAGGGTTTTCCAATTGTTACGGTCGTAATACTTTGACGGGCTTCTCCTTTGTATTTGAGAGTATTCATCCATTTCTCCTCTCTAGATATTCTTGCAAGTATTCATATGTTTGTATATTATTACCTTTCTTATATTAAATCTATGTCAATAATAAATGATTGAGTGAGATCTTTTGTTACTATCTNTTCTCCTTTGTATTTGAGAGTATTCATCCATTTCTCCTCTCTAGATATTCTTGCAAGTATTCATATGTTTGTATATTATTACCTTTCTTATATTAAATCTATGTCAATAATAAATGATTGAGTGAGATCTTTTGTTACTATCTTTCTCTTACATACAAATGATTACATACTATTCACTTATGTTTGTTACCTTTGCAACTCAAATATTTTTGTAATATTTCTTTACTTTGTTTATTTTTACACATACAAATATTTCTAGCTTGGAAAGAATGATACTCCATTAAAATTTATGTATTGTATTTTATTGATTTCTATTTCTAGATAAATATAGAGATCGCCATTAATTATTTGTATGTTTAAGTACATAACATTGTTATATATATATATATATATATATATATATATTCATATTCTAAGATAGTTTCTACACACGTATTAACTACACGAGTTAGACCAACAATGTAAGCTATATTTGCAATTATGAAAATAGAAATATTGGAATCCTATTTTAAGTTATAAAAGCATATGTAAGAATGATCTCAAATGATCTCAACTAGCAACTTTATGGTTTACTAATATTTTTTTTTTGTCATTCTTTTCAGTAGCAATAAATAATGACACTAAAACATATTGCTAAGCACTCATCACACAAGTCTTAAAGAAAATACATAATGTTTCTTTACTCTATAGAGACTAAACTCATATTATTCCTCTAGTTACCTCAAAAGAAATACTTTCAACTGACTATGACTATAATTATTAATAACTAGTAATAACGAGAATAAAGGATAGGAAAAACATATATGCGCCAAAAAGAAATACTGGGGATGGACGAAGGAGAGAATTCAGTTCCTCCAAACCATAGACCAGAGAAGTTCATTTACTTGCTCCTATCATCCCTATAATGTCCCCCTCTCCTTGAAAGGGGTCAAGGAGGAATTATTAGTCTAGTCACCCCTCTATACTATAGTCCAATGAAAAGGGGGTAAGAGGCGCTTAAGAAGTCACTAGGTGAATCAACTTTATTTTATTAAAGTGACTTGGAAAGAAGGGATTAACGATTTAAAGGGAAATTAGAACAAAAACATTAGAAGAAGTCATAAAGTGACTCAATGAAGAATTAGAAGATGGAGTTATAAAATAAATAGGAGGGCGCCTCACTCCTCATTCAGGTTATTCTTCTTTTGATATTATAGAGGTATGCAGCTTACATTTTGAGGGTTTTGAGTGAACAAACCCTAGAGATGAGAAAGGAGGTGAAAGATTCCTATGTTCCTTGTCCAAGCTAGGACAAGGAGGTGAAATATTCCTTCCTCACCATTCTACTCCACTACAGGATCATCATTACCATCTTTTGGAAGAGACAGGGCACAGATCTGAATAGTTTCCAGCAGGAGGGGTGCATTAGCTAAAGAAGAAGAGCTCAATTTGACTTGGGGAAGCTAGATCTACAACCGAACTTATTCCATAAGTCATTGCTACCATCTTAGCCCCATTTTACAACAATTATTGGAGGGTTTATCTTGCTTATTGAATTATTGTGGACTTGGAGCGATTTTCTGAAGAGGGGCACATTTTCTACTGAGGAGGATTTGAGTTGGTAGGTTAAATTTGAGGGTTTGACCCCTATCTTGCTTCATAGGGTATCTACAACTCCCGATCTACAATTTCACTGTGTTTTCATGAGATTTGGAGGCCATATTCATGGGGGCCGAAATATGAAGTATTTCTAGTCAGCCAGGGGACATTCCAGCATCATATCCAACCATTGAGGGGTGCACCAACATCAAATCTGATGATTTCATCTTACAAGGGAAAGAAATAGATAATGTCTTGATCATCACTCATCTGTTGGACAGTCCTGAGACTCTATATCCCTGCATCTTTGTATCTGAAGGGGAATTTACCCCAGATCTCCTTATTTTGACTATATTGTACCAGATATGTAGATCTATGCATGAAGATAAACTTATACTACTAAATAAATGTTAGATTTGAAGTTTCTTGCAATAGTTGTTGTATTTTATTATATCTTGTTGTATTTCTCTAGCATTGTTCTCCTTCTATGCTATTAAACTCATCCCTAAACACCTAGTGTGCAACTTTTGAAGAAAACCTGCAAAACAAAACAAACAAAAAGAAGATCTAGCTTCAGATTTCCCAACAGATTAGCTTGGGAACATTACAACCCCTGAGCCTAACTCTTTATTCCATAGGGACTGAGAATTTCAATAACCTTCTCCAAGTAAATTCCAAAACTTGACTCTTTCTCAGAACCATCAAGTTCAATTTCTACACAAGTACTCAACAACATCCTGCCTCCTCTATACTTGTCTCTCCTCTTGTGTTACCAAGAAGAATCATAGCTTGCCTAGGTCTTTCTTTTTAGGTTAGCCTCATCCCTAACTCTAGGGGAACTTGGCCTAATTTTTTTCCCGCGCGTTCCCTCACCTCCCACATCTTTGGGAGTATGTTTACACTTGTCCTCATGGACATTATTTACCCCAGTGATTTTATCCTTTTTTCACTCTCCCATGGAATAAAGAATTATTCTTTTATAACTAAATTCTCTCATCAATTTGTCTCTAGTAAAATAAAATAAAATTAAAATAATATTTACACAAATTTATCTCATCATCCAATGTTTATGATGATTTAAGTCTTTCTCAACCTAATAATCCAAAATCACAATTTATTCAAAATTATTTAAATATATGTAATGTGATGTAATCTAATTTTAAGGTCACTACCAAGCTAGACACCAAATTGGTGTATGAGACCCCCCTTGTTTGTGGGACAAGGGACCCCCTCTGCCCAACAATTTAAATGGTAAAGTCTATGGAGGTATACATACCCTACCCACCTCTAGACTTGAACTTGTGACCTCTTAGGAGGAAACACATATTCTTAACCATTAGGCCCACTCAGGAGGGATATTACATAAAATGTATTTTAACGACACTAAACATTCTAAATGCTTACTCATAGGTTCAATACAAATAAATGTATTGTATCAACACTAAACATTCTAAATGCTTACCTAGAGGTTCAATAAAAACAACTCTCTCATAATATTAAAGAGGAGGTAATACATAGGGACATCCCTTGGGTATATTTTGATGGTGCCTCACAGGGGACCCCTCCTAGGGATGGAGTGGAAGGAACCTTACATATCTCTACAAAACATAGCATTTTATTTAAAGCAAGAGTTGGTCAAGAGAAAAATAAATATTGTGGGTTGATGATTCTTAAACTAGTCTTGATGTTGGCTCAAGAATTTGGGGTTCACACATATAAATATTTGATGAATCACTTTTAGTTATTCAATGGATGTGAAAGGAATCAATGTTGAGGAATTTCACCCTACAACCTTTGTTTTATGATTCTTGGAATCTACTTACATATTTCTCAGATATTGCATTGGCATACATGTACAAATTTCATTGTCATGCATGTACAAATTTCATTGTCATACATCAATAGAGACATGAATGTGATATTGGATGGTATTTCAAAAATTGGTTTAGGAATATACTTGGTGCATGGATTATTTTTGAATAGTCAACAACCTTTTCTTCATTTAGTTCCACATATACCTTGGAAAAATCTTGTTGAGACTGCCACCAAGCCTGAGCAAGTCCCTCTAAGTGATTTGTTGTATGAATGAGATGTTTCTCTTTGATCATGGTTGGAAATTTCTAGGATTATGTTGTAAGACAGTATATTCAAGAATATAGGATAGCTTCATGCATTTAGCCACCACACTTATCTAAAGAGATTCTAGTGTCCAACTAGAAGGTGGATGTGGAAACCCTAGGTTTAAGCTTGAGGGATTGGTGACAACGTTGGCCAATTCTTATACAACACTTTGTAAATTAGGCTATGTGTCCTCAAAGGATTGAGTGCTATGAGAATCCATTGATAGAATTAAGGATTATGGTGGTGAATCCCTAGGAGTTGGTTAAGGTTTTGTATAAATACAAAGAAGTATTGAACCAACACTAAGGAGGGTGATGTAGCCCTAGGGAAAATGATGCATGTCTATGAATAGGTAGTGATGATGAAGGGAAGCTACCAAAGAACCCAACAATAGTGACAAAAACCTTATAAAAGGAGTTGGGTGGAGGTTCATCTCCAGGAAACCTAATGATCAAGTGTGATGTAGGCCAAAGAAAGAGCCTAAACCTAGTCAAGGGTGATGTGGGATAGGAAATCCCAACCAAGGGTTCCTATGGAAAACCCAATCAAGGGTGTGACAATGTAAAAGAAGCCATGTGGTGGGATGGAGGCCTAAAAAATACCTCCTGGAGTGATAGATCTAGGTAAAAATACATTTGTGATATAAAGAAAACTGGTTGAGGGAGGTTTCTATGTTGGAGGATGGCCTAAACAAAACGTGGAAGTAGAGACATCTTGTGCTAAGGTGGAGAGTAGGGTGGGAGGGCATCCTCCAAATAACCTTAAAAGTTCAAGACCTCACTACTTTGATATAGAATGATTCTTCCCATGGGTGTAATGGTGGGTCAAAGGGCCCATAGCGGTGTAAAATAGTGGAGGCCATTCAATGTAAGGTGGACTAGGTCCATTATATTATTAAATAAGGCTCAGTATGGTAGCTAGACTGAATGAATAAATGTAATGGGGCCTCATTAAAGAAGGTCCACTTGGTAGTTAGGAGGTTGTTATAATTAAGGATTTATTAATTAGTATAAATAACGATGGAGTCCTTCTTATGAGATGGTGAATATTATTGTAAATATAGCTTAGCTCATTAGGAGGTTGCCCCGTTGAAGAGGCTAGTGAACATGAGTGGATTGCTTCCATAAAAGGATAAATTGTAAGGTCTTACCCTACCTTAAGGGTTTGATATTAATAAAGTGTGGATAATTCTCATTTTATTATTGGATATATTGTGTGATATTTTATATTTAGATTTGAGGCACACAACAAGTGGTATTAGAGCTATTTCTTGAGCCAAAAAAGTTTTTTTTTTTTTCATTTTCCAGGTTTTCAAAGGAACAAAAAAAGAGAGGGCCATGAAACTTTGATAAATTTCTATAGAATTTTCCAAAACCAATTGTAGATCTGATTTCCTCTCAGGATTTTTTTTTTTTAAATCATCTCAATTGGAGTTCGGGAGGCCAAGATATCATTGATTTAAAATGAGTTATTTTAGGGTTTTTTCATGATGGTCGTGTAAACTATATAGAGGGTATATTTTGACAGGTTTCTTGGAGACCATCACCATTGGATAGAATATTTTCATAGGTTTGATTTGGTATGTTATATATTGCACTTCCGATCGATATGTTGTGTGTTACAACCTCTGGAAGATTTTTCTCTCAAACCATCATGGGCGTGAAGAATGGAAATATGATAATGTTGTTAAAATATATCTGAGATATTAAAGAGACTATCATTAACTAACAAGATACTTCTATTATTGGGATCACATACCCTTGCATCAAGGAAGATATAATTGAGAAAGATATGCCTAGTATTATTTAGAAAATAAGTGTGATGATTGGTATATGGATAGTTATCATTTCTGGGATGAAAAATTCTTTCATATTCTATAAGATGGCTCTACTCCACTGTATGTAGAGATCGTCATTGAGGGAAATATGGAGTCATTTCTAACTACTAGTGTTCATGTTGCATATTCTGCAGTGGTGTTGTTCCTTCCAGATTCAACCTCGACACTTTACAACTATGTGGATTTTATTTATTTGAATCCTCGTGACATTGGTGGGTATTTGGATCATATTAATTGGCCATTCATGTAGCTTAGGAATCACTAGTTGGGTATCATCTTCAAAACTCGTACATGGGACTCAAGTTTATGGTTGAGCTTGGACTACTTCAACATGGTGTCTAGCACTTCTACATGGGACCTTGGTTCTTTGGCTTACTTCAACATTGTGGTCAACACTTATCCATGGGACCCTGGTTTGTGGTTATACCTCCTCACAACAAACATTGAGGAAAATTCTTTTCTAAGGAGGGTGGAATGTTGGGATCCTCCCTAGGGGTGTAATGGGCCATCGAAGGGCCCATAGTGATGTATTAATAGTAGAGGCCATTCAATGTAAGGTGGAATAGGTCTTCAACCCATAGTGATGTTATAATAGTAGAGACGATTCAATGCAAGGTGGAATAGCTCCACCATATTATTAAATAAGGCCCATTATGGTAGTTAGAATGATTGAATAAATATAATGGGGTCTCATTAAAGAAGGTCCAATAGGTAGTTTGAAGGTTGTTAGTATTAGGGTTTTCTTAATCAGTATAAATAAGGATGGAGTCTTCATGAGATGGATAATATTATTGTAATTGGATCTTAACCCATTAGGAGGTCGCCCCCTTAAAGAGGAAAGTGAATATGAGTGGATTCCTTACATAAAAGGATCAATTGTAAGGTGTTTCCATACACTTAAGGGTTTGATATTAATGAATCATGGATCATTCTTATCTCATTCTTGAATATATTGTGTGAGATTTTATATTCATATTTGAGGCACACAATAAGGATGGACTCAAAAAATGTGGAAGCAAAGACATATTGTGCTAAGGTGGAGAGTAGGGTGGTAGGGCATCCTTCAGATAACCCTAATAGGCCAAGACCTCACTGCTTTGATACCAAATGATAAAAAATGGATAAATCGAAACAAGACCCAAAGAAATAATTCACAAGAAAATATTTTATTTGATCCAGGAGACGAAGAAATCACAAGATGAAGTTGAATTCGATCCAAAAGAATAGATAAGACATGACAAAACCAAAAAAATGGCGAGGATCAGAAAAAATTCCTTACTTCATTAATGAGTCCAAGAGTCCTTTTTATAGGCTTACAAAGTATCCAAGTCAAAAACCGTAATCTAGGTATGCATTTCACTCAAGTTACAAAATAATATAGAATGCATATGCATCAACTCCAACTAGAAAAAGATACCTTGCTAACTAACTCACACAATTAAATATAAAATAATGTAGATGTGCCTAGAAGGTTGGGGCCCCAAGCAAGTAGCACTCCTCAAACGTTGGGCTACTTAGCTAAACTGGATGAGCTAGCTAGGTTGGCTTGATGGCTTTGTCCTCAAGGAAGGAATGCCCCTCCATGTATGGGTTGATTGGCTAGCTATCTTTTTGAGCTAAATGAGCCCTTGTTGGGAATTTTGCTGGTGGAGAACATCTTTGTCCCTCATTGAGGTACCACCCTCAGAATGGGGGGAAGCGCTCAATAAGATTTCCTAGAAAATGCACTAAACAAAAAATAAAAATAAAATAAAAAAACATCCATGTATTTTAAACAAAATAAATAAATTAGGTAATGTATTATGTATTTCAAATATTAAAATTAAATACATTCTACCATTTGAGATGTACATTTTTTAGTTTTAAACAAGGTTATACTTTTGAAATATCAATTTGTAAGATTTTCAATCCACATCTAAATAAGATTATACTAAATTCCATACTTAATAGCATAAATACATTATTTTAAATTCAACGCATTGTTATATAAAATATTAATGAATCTTATAAAATTTTAATTTTAATAAAAAAATAAATAAATTAATTAAGTTATGTCTTCGTCAAATCTTTGATGGAGGAACTACGGAAAAATACGAAGAAAACCTAGAATTTACCGAAGACTCCTTGGGAAAGTGACATTTTCATATCCCCTTGGGATTATGGTTTTATGCACTAGGGTGGGATTTCTTGTTCCTCGCTAGGGGATAATTCTCTAAACACTTATGTATATCCAGCTGAGATGGAAAACATGCTTGTGAGGGTAGACTATGACAAAACTTTTACTAGAATGTGTTTCTCCATAGACAACATGGACACACGTTCTTTGGCTCAAATTTAAAAAGGTATCTCTCTAGTATGCGTGATATGTTATTAGATGCTTTCCTTCATTTAGTCTTTACTTTAGGTCGGAGGGGTCATGATGATACCCATTCAATATCCCAAGGCTCTTTGAGGAGGTTTGACTTAGTTCCCACAATTTTATGCATGGATAAGAGGAAGATAAGGTAGTTTAGAGGGAGTCTCTGGACAACAACTTTAAGTCCAAGCATGATCATACAAATGAGATATCCTTTGATACTTTGGTTGTTAGTAAGGTTATTGGATTAACATTCTTTGGATTGAAATTTATAATACAATCTTATGCTTCCCCAACAAATTTCTTAAGTGAGGGCTTAAACAATCCTTACATTATTTGGTAAAAGAGGATTGTTTAAGGTTTGGGGAGTTTGGAAAAGACCATTCTTCTTCCTTGTCTAATAAGATTATCATGGTAAATAGTAGTGGGAGAATGGATGGGGGTTAGTGAAAGGATAGTGAGGGGATTAGTTTGGATTGTGGTTTAGTTGAGAATATAAGAAACGATCTCATCGAGGAAGAAAAGGAAGACATGAATTAAATAGAGAACTTCCCTGGTTAAACTTGTTCTTGGGGAGGATATTAAGATGCATGAATTTATTGGATTTTCTACATAGAATCTAGTGGGAAGACTCTTTGGTTATTGATTTAGTGAAAAGAGTATTCAAGATTGGGTAAAAATGAACCAGGAAGGTTTTTTGGGCTATATCCCAAGCCATTTTTTCCTATTAAGGGGATGATTGGCTTTCTCCTTCCACTAAGAAGAAGATGCGACCAATATCCTTTCAAAATAGAGAAAATTGGCTTGGGATAGGATGACTGGATTTTTCCTTTAGCTTGGAAGAATATGTAACCAATATTATTTCCAAACATTGGAAGTGGAATAATGCTCCTTTTTTCTTTAAAATATGGACCTTGTATTTTGACTCCTAAATGAAAAGGATGGATAATATCCTAATTTAGGTGAATTTACCAGGTCTCTCACTTGAACTCTGGTCTAAGGAGGGTTTTAAAGAGATAGGGAATTTAGTAGGATAGTTTATTTAGGCTGACATGAGTTTCCTTGAATCAAGGAATCCATTATTAGAAACGAAAAGAAAAAGAGAAAGGGGACGATATTCCTTGAGGACAAGTGAATACAACACATCAATATTTACTTTAACGCACATGGAATCAAAATAATGAACTACCTTGGGACTCAATGCTGGGTCATTATGAAGTAAAATAATATGTAAAAAATAATTCAATATAAAAACTACTTATCCCACCTCAAATGAGTTGGATGAATCAGGAGCTAGCTTGATCCACATAAGGTCCAAGGCTAAGTTTGGGAAAATAAAAGATAGGGACAAGAAAGGGTTTACTAATCTAGGTTTGAATGGATTTGACTTCATGCTTCACATGTTTCGTTTGTCTAATTCCATTCACCTAATCCTACTTTTCTTGTATAGACTAGTGAATGAAAATCAAAGAAGGCAAGATGAGAATCTAACTTATAGCAAGAGACAAATAATCCAAACAACAGACACACAAAAAATAAATTATAAAAAGGAGCATGGACATGTTGTGCAAGTAATATGTTTATGATAGAGATCCAAAAAATAATGACAAGTTTCTCTAAATTTCACAAAATATTGCAAAGAAAATAAAATTCTAGGTTGTGACCAAGAAGGAATAATTATAAAATAAATTCCTAAATCTAAGACCAAGCAAAATAAAGAATGAAAATTATGAAGGTTCCCTCAAAGTCGATGGTGTGGAATGTCCAACCTATAACATGAGAGTCATTATTTTTTAATTATTGGGTGTAGGGGTAGTCTTCTACTTCCACGTTGCTCCAAGTTCCATTCCAAAGAGAATTAGAGAAATAAGGAAACCTAAATGTGAGAAGGTGGGGAAAGAGGAGGTGCAAACAAGATTCAGTGGGAGTCAAAGTAAAATGGGAGTGAGAGGAGAATTTGGCATGGTTCAAGAATGCTAGGTTTCAGACTAGGCACAATGGAACAATAGTGATAAGGTCCTTAATGAACCTCCTTGAGTGGAAACATTTCACTATTAATAGAAACCATGAAAGTCCTCAATGAACCTCCTTTAAAGGAAACATCTCACTAATAACATAAAAGATGGTGATGAATCTAAGCAAATTATGGATAATGTGAATTCTCATGAAAACATATTCCTAACTAGAGGTGCTAATGTTTTGATGGAAGCCATGGGAGTCACCAAGCCAATCCTTCACTACTAGAACTACGGGATAAATCAAAGATGCAAACATATGAGCCATGTATGTGAAAAGAAAAATAAAAAATATTGGAAAACAAAAGGGAGGAGGAAGGCCCCTAAGTTGGGAGAAAATTCTCCATGAACAAGCATGAAAATATAAAGGAAAGTAGACAAAAGTGATTTGCAGGGGGGGCTAGGGATCTAGAGAGGGGTTGAAGGTTCAAGTTGAGGAAGCAAATCCCTAAAGTAAGAGAATAGTGCCCAATTTATGAGAATGGGCAAGGAAAATGCACCAATAAGGATTTCATATTTTTTTTACAAAAGGATCTCTTTGATCCATGGAAAATAAGAAAAGCAACTCTTTGTTCCATAATAAACTAGCAAAATCTTGTAGAACATTGAAACAAAAACTCACCAATGAAAAAAAAAATTGTGTGGAATGGTTCTTATATTCATAAAATTCAATGAAAACATTCAAAAAAGAAAAGGAAAAAGATGAGATTCTTACCACCTAAAAAAGAAATCACATGGCCCCACCAAGGAGTGAATCCACTAAGAAAGACCAAGGAAAAAACAAGAAAACGAATCTTTCATAGTTTTGATTTAATTAAAGATGTGCAACTTACACAATAAACCAAGAAATCAAAGGGGGAACTCTCAATTGGACCAAGTAACCAAAGGGGATACTCTCACTTGGTCTTGTGTGATACAACCCACCAACATCTATTGGTAATGATAGTTGCATGAATATTGGATTAATTTGAAAAGGTTGAATTGGTCATGGCTAGTTGAATAAGATGGAAACCAAAAATCTAAATTAAATTAAAGAGGATAATCAAAGAAACATTAAAGGAAGGATTATAAAAGGAAACCATGCCAAATAGAATGCCATGAAAGGTGAAATTTTCATACTCCAACTTTAAAATGTAAGTGTTATTAAAATAGTCATTAAGATAATGTATTTAGAAATACTTAAAAAAATATTGATTAAAATTCTGAAATGCTTGATTAACAACAATTAACATTATCATTATTGTTGATGTTTTTATATTGAAAAAAAATAATGTAATAAGACATAAATTATCACACTTTGTCAAATATTTGACTACTATTTTTATTTCAATATATTTGGTAAATTACTTCCCTCCTTTTGTTAATATTTGCATATAAAAATACCATTATAAGTTTAAATATTTTTTTTTAATTACTCAAACTTTGATTAAACTTTCAAAGCATGACACCAATTTTTCATGGTAACAGTCACCCATTCTCTATTTTAGGTGGCCACCAAAAATTTTCACCAACCAAACTAAACCTCTTGGACATCATCTTCGAATTTAGAAGGTTTTTTCATTATTAACATCATCACTCCTGATCTCAATTTGAAAAACGGTGTAACAATTGACTTGCATGGGCGAGCCATTGTGAGCAAGTTTGTAGGAAGGATAATGGCTTATAATACTGTCTTGTCTTGGATGGGGAAAGAATGACAGTCTACCCTGCGTTATCTGCCTATTTTCCACCTTCTCTCCAGGTTGGATGGGGGGTGATTTTTCAATTTAAGTCAGATGCAGAGAATATCCTCATGGGCCAGTGGAATTGGGATCACCACCTTTTATGTAGAAATCCATGAGATCCTCTCTTCCATGCCAGAGAGGAGAGTCTATCCATCCTTCCAATCTGGATAAATCTCCTGAACCTCCCCATTGAATTCTGGTCGAACGAGGGGCTACAGGCCATTGGCGGGGTCCTGAAAAATTTCATCACAGTAGAAAAAAATATATAAAACTTCAAACTACATATCTTTACTCAAATCTTGGTGGATGTCAATCCCAAGAATGGTCTATATGAATCTATGGATATCATGATGGGTGAAAATATCTACATGCAGTAATTGGATTATATCCATTTTCCTTTTTGTTGTGCTCGCTGCCATCGCGTGGGACACTTGCATGGAGAGTGTGATTTGAGTTTGTGAAATTTTGGTCCAGACCATGACCAAGTGACAGGGTCGCCCCGAATGCACAATAAGACATATTGCAAAAAGTCTCACTCTCCATCGCTATATTTTTATAATAAAGGTGATATCCAACACATAGAGGAGCGACTAGCATCGAACCTGCACTCACAATGCCAACTCCTCATACCGACTGAGGTATTGGTAAACCTTCAACGTTGAACAACTTAACTGGACATGTGGATCTATTAGAATCTCAGTGTAACACTTTGGAAGTGATTTGGGCTGCAACAAATCCTTCATTCAACGATGTTGTTAAGTCTTCCAATTTTCATAACATTATCTCGGCTCCTTGTATTACCTTACCTGTAATTGCTTCGAATTTAAAGTTGGGATTGGGGACTAGGACTCTCCCCCACAATGTGGTATTCTCTCCACCTCTGCATAATCCTTCCACAACTAACTTCCAACATGATTCTTCCACTTGCTTTGTTCCTTCGATTCCTTCCTCCTCTCGGGCTGGGTCTGGTGAAAATCTGATGCAGGAGCATCGCTCCACCTCAGCAACGCGCAAGCATTCCAGCACATCAAAGCGCATTCAAGGAGGGGAGAGGCCCCAACACTCTTGTTTTGCCTTAATTTTTAAATTTTAAATGTAATATTAAAAAAAATTAAATGCTGTAATGCTGGAAGAGCCGAGTTGATGCCTTTAATGGTTGACTGTAGGTCGATCTATATCCAATATGGACTATATTTTCATTCAATGTAATAAGCCTCAATAGTTAGGCTTTGTAAATGGTGATTAGACACCACTAGAGTAGTTGGAGGGAAAGGCTTGAGGAGCCCCTTTTGTATAAATCATTGTAACATATGCCCAATAGAGGTTGCTGAAAATCTGAGAGAAAATCATTGTAAGCCAAGGAGAGAGCCGAGACTCAGTTGTAGTCTGAGCCTACACACATTGTAATTAACATTATGATACTAATATAAAAGAATAGAATTCACTGTTTATGAATTCCTTTGTGGTGAATGTGTGTGTTATGAATGTTATATGTGTGCTTATGTGCATATGATGTAGATGTATGTGAAAGGTTTCATCTGTAGGAAGAAGATAAAATTCACTATTTGTCTGTGAGTTTGTTGGATTATTTCTGGGTTCTTTAGGCTAAATGCAAGGAGTGCATGATAGAGTGCTGAGAACTCTGTGAGCCAACACAAGGAGTGTGTATCTGAACTCTGCTTTGAGTTCAGAGGAGAACATGCTAGGTGGGCACACCAGAATAGTTTACAGACTCAAGGAGGAGCCTCAGGGTTACTTAACACCCTAAATGAAAGTCTGCACAGGAGTAAGCATAGCTGGAGTTGTTGAATACTCTGAAAGACTCTGTAAAGTGGGTGTTGAGGAAAATATATGAAATGATCTTACTCAAGCATTTTTAGATTTTGTTTGGCTAAAGCAAAATAGACGAGAATCTCACCCTATGTTTATAGCCAACAAAAATAACATCCTAACTCATGAGTATTAATTACCAGTTCTTAGGCTGATATTTTATCAATAGAAAGCTTGTTGGAAATTTACTTTTTATGTAATTTTCTGAATATAACAGTTGATGAAATAAATGTAAAGACAGAAGTAAAGACACCAAGATGATAATCAAGACACATGAGACATAAAACAATCCTTTATTTCATTCCAATTCACCAAAGAGTCATTTTCTTTACAAAATCTCGTACAAAAATTTTGGACCAAAGTCAAACTTAGACATCCCCAATGGAACATACAAAAGGACCTTTGGCAGAAAACCAAAATTGAACTCTAAAATCTGGACCAGCTTGCCACTGATTGCTTCCCACTTGACTCTGCACAATAGAATTTGTTAGTCATGAAAACTAATTCACAAAAAGACAAGTCTACACAGACTATCAAAGATAGATCAACACCTCTGAAAAACAAGTGTTTGAATGGTGTAATTCAGCCCTGAATATTGTTGTCTACAATAATACCCTGCTATCATAAAAGAAAATTAGGCTTGTGATCAATAAATGAATGAATGAAAATTGAACTATCTCAACATAAACTCAAAGAGCAAACCTTAGTATGCTTATGCTTCTATCCTCCTTGTTCCTCCCTTTCCTTTTGCCTTTAAACAAGTTAGAATCGGTTGAAGTAGTTGAACCAATTCATTAGTTAAGTTAATTAAAAGACTCAACCAATTTTTAGTTAGGGGGAAAAATAATAATCATAATAAGTGTTATAATTAAATAATAACTAGTAGGTGGAACCCCTTGTGACTCCCTTTAGTTCTTAGCAATCATAACATACTAGTCAATTAAGTAAAAGCACACCCTTCCTTGTGACTTCCATAATCATATTAACATTTGACAATTTATCTCAATAATGTTTGCAATTATTTCCAAAATATATTACCAACATATCCAAAAGCATGCCATACGAAAATCTGAAGTCAACTATCATTAGAAAAAAAACTTAAAATCCATATCTTCCGGTTTGTGAGGCAACCTTTCCCTTGCTGATGCTATCATATTTTAGTCCTTCTGAACTTGCCTTAGGATGTGTGGAATATTCAAGTCTCATCTTGCTGATCATATGAAAGCAATCGTCCTTCCAATGCAAGTGGGAGGACATGGATTTACCAGAATTATCTGAAGATGCAGAAGGGGTAGTAGCGACCTTCTCTTTGACAGAGGCATAGTAGGCCTCTATTTTCAACCTTTTATTTGAATAGATCATCCCTGTATGCATGATTGATTAGCAAATAATCTTTTAAATAACCATACATGATAACTCTTTTAAAAATATGAAATAGATTTTGGCTCAACAATATATCATACTCATGCAATCCAATCCATACACATTTTTAATTATTTTTCAATGAGCAGGGGATGAACAAAGGGTCCTGGGATATGCGAGGGGTTTGTATTGAGAGAAACATGATAAGATGAGGGGGAAAAGAACACAATTACTACTCAAGGGCAACAAACAATCAACTGTAATGCAAACCAAGAAACATCACTGTGATCCAACCGAGAACTATGACCTTCAATTGCTTTAATACAAAATTCTTCTTGACTATAATTAATTTTAGAACAGGGAGTGAAAAATGAATGTGGGAAGGCGATGGGGTTGTAATTAGTGAAAAATGAAATAATGGTGGGGAAAGAGAGTGGGTACTGTTCATAAAATTAATGAAGTAATCCATAAAATCATTCTGTCAAAGGAAATACACCAACCAAATAACCACCGTGACCCCCAAAAAAACTATTGCTATGTATAAGTCAAACAACTTTGTGCATTGACTTGCTGACTATTCATAATCAAATATTTAACATAGTCATCAAACAAAACAACATGCATTCCATAACAGTCTGTAGGGGAGCTCTGTTTTCTCCATTTATCCATTTAACACCTTATAACAATTCTCAAATGTATAATAGTAACCATTTCCACTCTGTTAATCATGAAAATCAACCACTGCCCACACATTACTTCAATAATCAAATACACTCAAAAGTCATTTTTCAAAATTGCAGTGAAGTTATACTGTCACTGCAATTGGGCCTGGCATTGTTAAAATGCATGACATTCGTTAAACATACATAGTGGACAGCCAACCCAATAATCCATATTTAAATTGTAAACACCCTGAATTGCCATTTAAACAGGAGGACAACAACTACCACTCCAACTCATGCTATGCTATAGAAAACAAAAAATAATTCAATCAACGCAAGTGTAATTATGTGACTGTACAATCCCAATTCAACGCGACTCTAAATAATCAAAATGCTGGGCTATCCATCCAACGCAACGAAGCAACAACATCATGCTTGACTTCGTAATACAAATAATCGAATTGCAACGAATTCATGCTTAAAACTCTATGACTATCTCTGAGTGTGCAACCCAAAAATATCCATATCATACACAGTGGGTAGCCATACCTCAAACACCATGATGCAACATTCCTATTTGACAATTCTAAACACACAGTCACAGTATCATTAACTCAACCCATCGTGTATAGCTATCAATCTAATATAATATTGCTCAAATTAATCAAACTGCAATAAAAACCATGCTGTGTAAAAATCGGGCTCATCCTTGATGACGCAATCAAATAACCCTAAGGCATACGATGGATGGAATTTCCATAGTCATCCGGGTTGCAATAACCATTTGGACAAAAAAGCCTCATAGTTACAATGACCATTTATTCGTGGCATAGGAACACCACACATACAAACGCATTACGCATGACATCATTAAACAATTGTAAGTAATGTCGAGTTTAACATCCCAATAATATTCAATGAAAAAGACAGTGAATGTGTATCAACCCCAATCTTCAATCAATTGATTCAATGCTGAGATTATTACTTGGACTGTCGTAATAATCAACAACCCGACCTAACATGCTGTGGAAACCACACATACCCACGCATCGACATGAAGCGATGCTGTGACTTACTCAATTAAAGACAATACTGGGTTATCAAAACACAAGAAGAGCGACTGTGTATTTGATATGTCCAATTAACCATGTAGGGTTTATCCATTGTAATAACACATGCATTGACTAGATACCAAAACCAACATGATTATCACATAGTCAACTGGGCGAGCCTGTAATCAACTTTGTCAACAATACACACCCATCCATAATAACCAATAATAAACCTGACAGGCCACAATGGTCTTCTCTAACAACCCTCAGACTTGAGGAGCCAAGGGTTTGCTTTGTGGGCCAACACAGGGAAAGCTAGAGTCGACTCCTTTCAATGGTGAAAACCTCCGAGACCAACGATGCATACACAGAGAAAACCACAATTTATTTGTGGACAAGGTGACAAATCCCACAACAGGAGGGGCTATGAACATAAGAGAAAAGCTCTAATTTGGTCTGGTAATGCTATTTAATACACGCAGGGTATAACCCTCGTAGCTCTCCAGTCAACTAACTACAACGCTGAGGTGCAAATAAGGTCGAGAAAAAGAAATATAACCCACTACGTGACCATTAATAGTGACAACAACCCAATGCCCAAGTGAACAAAACACAGTGACACATAGTGCTTCGAACCATTAAAACCCCATAAAACCCAAATACTGGGTAAGGTGATACGAATGTGTGAAGACAACCAACCACTCAAGACCAAACAAAACCCTCCAACTAAACCGGCAAGGATAATAGAGATCCTTTATGGCTGCTAACACCCAGGATGACCAATAACATTATGACTTCAACATTATTGTAGATAAAACCATCACATTTCATTCCAAAAATCACAATTTTACACAGTTGCTATACTTAAGGAAAGAACAACCCATACATTCGAGCCAATATCCATTCCATAAATAGAGCAGACTCATGGATGGCCAAAAAAAATACCTACCTATAATCCAAGCACCTTAAAACGCGAGTTGGTCGAGCGGTTCCTCCATGCTTGAAAATTGCAGCATAACCACAACAACAAGGTTGAACAATAGCCCGACTAGGGTGGCGACCAGTGGAAGGAGTAAGGGTGACTTACAGTAAATGCACGTCGCCTCCACCCAAAATCAATTAATTCATTAGCACACGCCAACCATTAATCCATCAACCATCCATTTAAACCATGCATTGGAATTGGCATCTATTACTTGTCAAACGCACCACCCACATCATACTTTCCATTGCCAACTTGACCATAATACATATCAACTATATAATCCAATTAAGTAAACCATGTATCGAACCATCACCAATAGCACGACCCATATCAGACTTATGCTATAAAACGAATTACCACTTCATATAAATCAATAAAATCGCATAACTGTTAGCTTATTGTTATGTTAAGTAATGATCATTTAAATTCAATGCATGTAGAGTAGCATATAACATAGTTTAAATCCTTCCCTTTGCATTTGTTGTATTGCTTAATCTCCTTTTAATTTCCTTTATTTTTTGTTACTAACATATATCTGTTGCAGGTGTCACAAGTAATAGATATAAGAACAGATGAAAATGGTAACCATGAATAACATAGGTCGTTGTAACACAAAACTTTGAGCCTGGAGCAGCTAAAGAAACACGTATAATACGCCTGATCCGTCATCCAATAAAAACAAGATGTCATCAACCATGTAATTAGTGTCGAACAATAGCATAACATCAAATAAGAACCAGATCTGATCTCCAATCTACAAGGGGTTCCCACCTACTAGTATTATTTAGCTTTATAATAATAGGCTTTAGCAACACTTTGCGAGCAAAAACTTCATTGCGATTTTAATCATCAACAAACTGGTGACTCCATAGGGAAAGTTGTTTTCAACAGATTTAGGACTCATAACTCATGGTTTTGCAGACTAAGATTAGTAATTTTAGAAGATGTCACCAGAATAATTATGCAACAGGGGGAAGTGAGCAGATTTAATGGAAAAATGACTGGGAATTTGGGAATAATTCATGAAAAATGTTAAGTATGAGGGGATTTATCCATGTATGCATAATCATTCAACCAAAATCGACTCTTATCTTAAGGAGAAAAATTTATGGATCTGCTCTTTTATCTCTCAAATGGATGAAGAAATGGAAAGAAGAAGCGGGAGATGACCAATCTCTTTATAAGACAATAGTGAAAGTAGATAACAAATTCAAGTGTGTCCTTAGGGAGAACATCGTAATAGTCGTGCAAGCTTGATTTTTACTGACTAAAAATATCTTGCAGGAGTGTCACCGTGGCATAACTGATCCAACATCTTATTCTCGACTGAAACTAAAAGATGACAAAATGAAAAATCTAACAGAATAAAATTGCAAAAAATTAAAATAGAAGAAATAAAGTGACAGAAAAGTAAAAGGAGTAGGAAATGCTTAAAACATAAAACAGAAATCAACTACTGTAAATAGAAAAGAAAAATAACGAAAACTGAAAAGAGAGCTAGACTATTAAAATACAGAAAATCCAGACAACGTTAGAGTTTTTCAAGTTGTTTCCATGTAATTCTTTAAGTGAGAACCATTAGTGCCGTAGGAGAACAATCACTCTTGTAAATATTTCAGAATGTAAGAATTTGTACCTGAGACAAAAGCGATCTTGAAAGGACCCAGCCATATTTTTTGAAATTTTGAGTGTCTTCCCTTATTAGCATGAGCCGAATCCCATAGCAAAAAATTTTCATTGACCTTAAAATTGACAGTCTTGACACTCTTGTTTAAATACTTCTTAACAGTTTGTTGTCTCCTTTTAATATTATCCAAAGCAAACATCCTTTGTTCTTCCAAATCTAGTAGTGAATTTATCCTTTGTGAAACATCTGAAGAATTTAATTCTTTGATCTGTAGCATCAACCTTAAGGAAGAAAGTTCCAACTCAGTTGGCAAGAGGGCTTCTTGACCATAAACAAGCTGAAAAAGAGTACAACCAGTGCTTACCTTGGCGGTAGTTTGATCTGCCCAGAGGGCATAAGTGAGGAGAGTGTGCCACTGACGAGGCCTATCTTCGATGAGCCTTTTGACGATTCTTACCAGATTTTTGTTGGTAGACTCGGTCTGCCTGTTTCCTTGGGGGTAATAAGATGATAAGGTGAAATGTTTAACCCCCAACTTGGCTAGAAATTGAGTCAGCTTAGCAGAAATGAAAGCAGGGACATTGTCTATAATAATTTCTAATGGAAGACCAAATCTGGAAAAGATATTATTTTCAAGGAAAGAAATTACATGATCGTCTATGGAATGCTTAAGTGGGACAACTTCAACCCATTTTTTAAAATAGTCTGCGACTATCAAAATAAAAACTTGTCCAGCTGAAGAAGGAGGATTAATAAGACCAATAAAATCCAATCCCCATTTTGAAAAAGGAAAATTTGGTAGGACATGTTGTAATGGCATGGCTGAAAGGAATTCTTTCCCAGCATATTTTTGGCACTTGTCACAAGATCTCGAAAAAAAATAAGAGTCATGAAAGATTGAAGGCCAATAGTGTCCTTTTCTAATATTCTTGAAAGCAATGGTTTTTGCAGAGAAATGACCTCCTACATGAATGATAGAATTTGAAGAACCATGAGCTTCTTGCAACAATTTATGTGCGTCTTCATTGTTTACACAACGAAGCAGCACACCATTAGCAGATCTTCGAAATAAGAAGTCTCCTATAATGACGTATCTTGCAGATTCAAGATGGAGTCTTCTCCTTTCATGAGTGTCTAAGTTGACTGGACATTTTTGGTTCTGTAAATAATAAACCAAATTCTTGTACCAAGGATGTTCATACATAGGGAGGATCTGATCGTCAATGTAAAAGAGAGATGAAAGGGAACTATCTTCTTCATCAATTTATTCACCATCCTCAACATGCTGAGCCAAGTGAAGAGCTAGGTAACGTCCCTTGATAGTGGTAGAAGTCACGATATTTAAATCATGCTCCTAGATCTTGGCAAGCCAATGTGCAAGATTTCCTGAAAGATAAGTCTATGAGAGCAAAAACTTGACAGCAGGTAAAGGGACCTTTACCAACGTATGCTCACCTAATATGTAGTGGTGGAACTTTTCAACAACCTTAATAAGAGAGAAAGCATGTTTCTCAATAAACAAACATTTAAATTCATCATCAAACAAACTTTGACTCATGTAAGCCACTGGTTTTTCATTTCCTTGGTCATCATTTTGCATGAGGACAACAGAAACTGCCTCCATGGTGGCATTAGTATATATCATGAATTCATTCTCAAAATCCGGCTTCGCCAAAACCGGTGCAGAACTGATTGCTTTCTTAATCCCTTCAAAAGCATTTTCGACATCATTTGTCCAAGAAAAGGAATGATCTTGCTTAAGAATATTATGAATTGGCTTGACCATCACAACAAAATATGGAACAAACCTACGGACAAAGTTAATAACCCCCATAAAAGATTGAACCTATTTCTTGGAAGTGGGAGCAGGGAGATTAAGGATAGCAACAATCCTTTCAGGATCAATGCTTATTCCTAAATCGAAGACGATGTGTCCAAGGAGTTTTCCCTCAGTAACACAAAAAATGGACTTAGAAGAATTTAGAGAAATACAAAATTTCCTACATCGCATGAGAAATTTTCTCAGATGACCAAAATGATCTAATCGGATTTTAGATTATACTGTTAAGTTGTCAAGGTAGATCTGAATGATCTTACCGATCAAATTGTCAAAAGCTATTTTCATAGCTCTTTGAAAGATGGCACCTACATTAGATAAAACAAAAGGCATACGTTCATAAGCAAAGGTACCCCAACGAGTAATAAAGTTGGTTTTATATTTATTTGCCCTTTTTACCCTGATTTGATTGTAACCGGAAAACCCGTCAAGTAAGGACATCATTTGTGACCATGCAACTTGCTGCAAAATCATTTTCATATTAGGGAGAGGGAAGTGATCTTTTATACTATCTCGATTTAATGTGCGAAAATCAATGCACAATATGATTTGACCAGTTGTTTTCCAAATAGGAACCAGATTTGAAACCCATTCAAAATACTTGACCGGAAAGATGATTCCAACCTTCAAGAGTTTTTCCAACTCCTTTCGAATAGTTGCTTCTAGCACAGGGTTGATAGGTCTTTGTTTTTTCCTGACTGGTTTTACGCCTTCCTGAATGGGAATGGCATGTTATATAAGACCTGGACCAAAACCATGAAGATCTTCATAAGACCAAGCAAAAACATCTTGAAATTCACCAAGCAACTTGGCAAACTTCACCTTCTCTTCATCTGAACATTTGGAGCCTCGAGTGTCCCAGTGTTCAAGGAAATGGCTTCACCCACCTTCCTTTTTGACTCCTCTTCTTTTTGTTCCTCTTTGTTGCCTACATCACTTGAAGAAAATGAACTCTCTAGAGGAGTCAAGCCCTTAGGAATCTTGTTGTATTCTATGGATATAATCTCCTTAGGCCTAAAAGGTTCATTTTGGATAAAAACACAAATTCTCTCATCGTTAGGGAAGACCTACCAAGATTCTATATTGTCGGGGATATGCGGGACGATATAGGGATTGGAAGGTACAATCAGGTCTGTGTGGCGGAAGTTGCCGATCATGGGAGGCTGCCAAAACTACTAACCGATCAGCCATTGAGTTTAACTCCCTCTTAACATGAGTGATGTTGAAAGATCAAAGGTTTAAGATAAGTGCCCAAACAGTTTAGGTGTATCGTTTCATCAACTTGTTGCTAGGAGAGTAAATTTTACGCACAAGATTCACAACAAGCTCAGAATCCCCAAAAACTGAAAGGTGACCACAACCAATATTATAAGCGTTTTCAATGCCTAATAACAAAGCTTCAAATTCAGTGACATTGTTAGTGCAAGCGAACTCCAACCGGTAAGAAAAGTTATGGATTTTTCCTACAGGAGAAATTAAGATAATGCCAACTCCATTATCCTCATTAGAGCATGAACCATCAAAGTGCATGTGCCACATGTCATCATCTAAATTGATTTGTTCCATGGGAATGTTATCCTCCTCAACAAAGATGGAATACACTCCTAGGTCCTCTTCGATATAGTTTACATTAGGCTGTGGAACACTTTCTATGTAGGGTGAAATTCTTCCCTCTCTAAGGACTATAATGTTCTTACCATCTCGAGGAATGGATAAATGTGTCCCGTCGAGTGAGAGGTATCCACCTGTTAAGTCTTGCCAATATATTCCCAATATGATTGAGTAATTTCTTACTAGCATATCAATTACATGAATGTTGAGGGTTGTCCTTATTTCAGGATGAGCGCATAAAACTAAGGTCACATCTTTAATCTCACCTACGGTTGTTTGTTGTAGACTATTATAGGAGAGCATGCTTATGGAGTTTTCATTTGTACAAGACAAGCCTAGCTCTTCCATAATAATCTTCGACATCACACTTGGGCCCAAACCACCATCAATGAGGCAATAATGGGAAATCATATCCATAATCTTTACAGAAATATAAAAAGGGGGATTTTTTACAGGGTATCTAAAGTTATGTACACCTACTTTATTTACAGAAGGATCCTCTTCATTTACCTCTTCTGAAAGATTGGCTACAATGAAAGATTTTCCTTCATGAATTGTTTCAGATGCATTTGTTGTTCAGGGACGACAACCATGTCTATAAGGGTTGCATCTTCTTTGATGTTGGCCAACTGATTCAAGATATTGTATTTGGAAGAGGGGAGAGGGGGAGTGATTCCTTGAATCTCAGGAACCTTAGGAACTTGGAGAATAGCAGCGGTTGAGGATGAGCTCGGGATAGAAGAATTGTGGGGAGGATCAAATTTTCCCTTGGGAGCATAGGCTTTGTTCCTAGTGTTGATGACCATGACATCTTCTGGCTCTGAAAAATCTAGGACAACGATGGTAGATTCTTGTATTTTACCAAATTTCTTGTCTCTGGCACTCTTCTTTACCTCACATGTGGTTTCTTTGTGGTGTTCCTTGCAAAATTTACACTAATTTCGAGGCAAGATAGCTTTAGGTTAAAAATTACTTTCAACCGGAATCCTAAAGGGAGGTGCAAAAGAGGATGAAGCTCTAGGGGTGAGAGGAGAGACAATTCCTTTCCGCTCATATGCTATCATATGGTTGTTCATATCTTGCACTAGCTATAAAAGGGAGGACATGTCTGTCTGTCTAACCGATTCTCCTTGGGGAAGGTCGGTTCTTTCAAGCTGTTCTTCATACTTTGAACACGCATGCAGAGTAGAACCAAAATTATCAATGGATTTTCCTCGAGCCTATGACGGTAGTGGGAAGGAAATGCATTGAAGTAATGTATGAAAGTGGCTTGGTTCTGAGGGCAGATGAGTTTATGGATTTGATTGTATAACTTGGTGAAACGCAAGTTGAAGGACTTGATGGTCTCACCATCCTTATAGGTAATGTTATTATAATCCTGTAACTTCTCGATCGGGCTTTTAGATTGCTCATAAGTGGATCAGAACCAATAGATTAAATCCTCCCAAATATATAGAATCTTAGGAGGAAAGTCAAATAAATCGGCCGCAACCTTCCCTTCCAAGGAATTGACGAATAAGCACATGCAAGTGTCAATGTAGTTGGCTCCTATGTTATGGAAAGCATTCGAAAATGCCACCAGGTGTTCATTTGTAGTGACAGTGTTATTTACTGAAAACCTAGGAAGATGCTCTTTAAATTTAGGAAGTGGACGAGTAGTAGGTGCTAGGTTAAGAGGAGAGGGCACATGCCACAGTGTAGTTGTGGCGTCTTCTTTGAACTGAAAAAGCCCATACTTTTTAATGACTTTGGTGGGGTTTGTGGTAGATTAGATAGGGACATGGTGGCTATATAATATACTAATCACTGATGATGATGAATATTGAGAATATGAAGCACTCCCAGTGCCACCAGAGCCACCACTAGATGCCATCTTGTGGATAATAGATGAGGGAAAGAAAGACGAAATAGGCGAATAAGATAAAGTTCTCCTCAGAGCACTTTGTTGGGTAGATAACACAACGTTTCTTCTTCCTATTACATCAATATGATTGATTTTAGGTGACAAGCCTCTTCTTCTTCTAGAAGCACAAGAATCTAAGGACATGAAAGAAAGGCCAAAACTGAAGAAACATAAAGTTACTATTGATTTCTAGGTTGTCTATGTCTAGCTTCCAATCGTTCTTGAGCACTAATATCTCGTTCAATTGTGACACAAGAATGGTTAAGCTCAACACGGGTGTTGGTAGTGTCTAAGATGGTATTAAATAGATTCAAAGCAATGTTGGTCTGATCTTGAAAACTGGGCTCAATATTGGGCTACCTTGCAACAAGAACAATCATTAAGAATTAAATAGTCAAAGAATTAATATCAGAAAAAGAAATATGTATCGATGAAAATCGAGTATAAGAATCAACCAGAGAGATATCGAATATCTCCCCAGTATGGTCGCCAAATAAATGTTGAGGAAAAGATATGAAATGATATTACTCAAGAATTTTCAGATTTTGCTTGGCTAAAGAAAAATAGATGGGAATCTCACCCTATGTTTATAGCCAACAAAAATAACATCCTAACTCATGAGTATTAATTACCAGTGCTTAGGCTAGTCTTTTATCAATAAAAAGCTTGCTGGAAATTTACTTTTTATGTAATTTTCCGAATATAACAGTTGCTGAAATAAATGTAAAGATAGAAGTAAAGACACCAAGATGATAATGAAGACAGATTAGACATAAATAAATCCTTTATTTCATTCCAATTCACCAAAGAGTCATTTTCTTTACAAAATCTCATACAAAAGTTTTGGACCAAAGTCAAACTTAGACATCCCCGATGGAACATAAAAAAGGACCTCTGACATAAAACCAAAAATGAACTCTAAAAGCTAGATCCTCTTGCCACATATTGCTGCCCACTCGACTCTGCACAATAGCCTTTGTCAGTTATGAAAACTAATTCACAAACAAACAAGTCTACACAGACTATCAAAGATAGATCAACACCTCTGAAAAACAAGTGTCTGAATGGTGAAATTCAAACCTGAATATTGTTGTCTACAATAAGACCCTTCTATCATAAAAGAGAATTAGGCTTGTGATTAATAAATGAATGAATGAAAACTGAACTATCTCAACATAAACTCAAAGATCAAACCTTAGTATGCTTCTGCTTCTATCCTCCTTATTCCTTCCTTTCCTTTTTCCTTTAAACAAATTAGAATCGGTTGAAGTAGTTGAACCAATTCATTAGTTAAGTTAATTAAAAGACTCAACCAACTTTTAGTTAGGGGGGAACATAATAATCATAATAAGTGTTATAATTAAATAATAACTAGTATGTGGGACCCCTTGTGACTCCCTTTAGTTCTTAGCAATCATAACATACTAGTCAATTAAGTAAAAACACACCTCCTTGTGACTCCCATCATCATATTAACATTTGACAATTTATCTCAATAATGTTTGCAATTATTTCCAAAATATATTACCAACATATCCAAAAGCACGCCATACAAAAATCTGAAGTCAACTATCATTAACAAAAAAACTTATATTTTCTGGTTTGTGAGGCAATCTTTCCCTTGTTGATGCTATCATATTTTAGTCCTTATGAACCTGCCTTAGGCTGTGTGGAATTTTCAAGCCTCATCTTGTTGATCATATGAGAGCAATCGTCCTTCCAATGTAAGTGGGAGGACACGGATTTACCAGAATTATCTGAAGATGTGGAAGGGGCAATAGTGGCCTTCTCTTTGACAGAGGCGTAGTAGGCCTATGTTTTCAGCCTTTTATTTGAATAGCTCATCCATAAATGCGTGATTGATTAGAAAATAATCTTTTAAATAACCATACATGATGACTCTTTTAAAATTATGAAATAGATTTTGGCTCAGCAATATATCAAACTCATGCAATCCAATCCATACAATTTGTTTAATTGTTTGTCAATGAGCAGGGGGTGAACAAAGGGTCCTGGGATATGCGAGGGGTTTGTATTGAGAGAAATATGATAAGATGAGGGGGAAAAGAACACAATTACTGCTCAAGGAAAACAAACAATCAACTGTAATTCAAATCAAGAAACATCACTGTGATCTAACCGAGAATTGTGGCCTTCGACTGCTTCAATACACAATTCTTCTTGACTGTAATTAATTTTAGAACAGGGAGTGAAAAATGAATGTGGGAAGGCGATGGAGTTGTAATTAGTGAAAAGTAAAATAATGGTGGGGAAAGAGAGCGGGTACTGTTCATAAAATTAATTAAGTAATCCATGAAACCATTATGTTAAAGGAAATACACCAACCAAATAACCATTGTGACCCCCCAAAAAAACAACTGTTGTGTATAAGTCAAACAACTTTGTGCATTGCCTTGCTTACTGTTCATAATCAAATATTTAACACAGTCATCAAACAAAACATCATGCATTCTATAACAGTCTGTAGCGGAGCTCTGTTTTCTCCATTTATCCATTTAACACCTTATAACAATTCTCAAATGTATAATAGTAACCATTTTCACTTTGTTAATCATCAAAATCAACCACTTCCCACACATTACTTTAATAATCAAATACACTCAAAAGTTGAGTTTCAAAATTGCAATGGAGTTATATTGTCACTGCAATCAGGCATGTCATTGTTAAAATGCATGACATTCATTAAACATACATAGTGGACAGCCAACCCAATAATCCATATTTAAATTACAAACACCTTGACTTGCCATTTTAAAAGGCAGACAACAACTACCACTCCAACTCATGCTATGTTGTAGAAAACACAAAATAATTCAATCAACGCAAATGTAATTTTGTGACTGTACAAGCCCAATTCAATGCGAATCTAAATAATCAAAATGCTGGGCTATCCATCCAAAACAACAAGGCAACAACAACATGCTTGACTTTATAATACACATAATCGAATTGCAACGAAGTCAGTCTTAAAACTCTGTGACTATCTCTAAGTGCACAACCCAAAAATATCCATATCATACACAGTGGGTAGCCATACCTCAAACACCACAATGCAACATTCCCATTTGACAATTCTAAACACAGTCATAGTATCATTAACTCAACCCATTATGCGGGGATATCAATCTAATATAGTATTGCTCAAATTAATCGAACTGCAATCAAAACCATGTTGTGTAAAAATCAGGCTCATCCTTGATGATGCAATCAAATAACCATAACGCATACAATGGATGGAATTTACATAGTAATCCCGATTGCAATAACCATTTGGCCAAAAAAAATCGTAGTTACAATGATCATTTATTCATGGCATAGGAACACCACACATACAAATGCATTACGTGCGACATCATTAAACAATTGTAACTAATGATGAGTTTAACATCCCAATAATCTTCAATGAAAAAGGAAGTGATTGTGTATCAACCTCGATCTTCAATCAACTGATTCAATGTTGAGCTTATTACTTGGACTGTCATAATAATCAATAACCTGACCTAACATGCTTTGGAAACCACACATACCCATGCATCAACATGAAGCGATACTATGACTTACTCAATTAAAGACAATACTGGGTTATCAAAACAGAAGGAGAGCGACTGTGTATTTGATCTGTCCAATTAACCATGGAGGGTTTATCCATTGTAATAACACAGGCAATGACTAGATACCAAAACCGACACGATTGTCACATAATCAACTGGGTGAGCCTGTAATCAACTCTATCGACAATACACACCCATCCATAATAACCAATAGTAAACCCGATAGGACACAACAGTCTTCTCTAACAACCCTCAGACTTGAGGAGTCAAGGGTTTTCTTTGTGGGCCAACACAGGGAAAGCTATAACCGACTCCTTTTAATGGTGAAAACCTCCAAGATCAATGATGCACACACAGAGAAAACCACAATTTTTTCGTGGACAAGGTGACAAATCCTGTGATAGGAGGGGCTATGAACAGAAGAGAAAAGCTCTAATTTGGTCTGGTAATGATATTTAATACACGTAGGGTATAACCCTTGTATCTTTCTACTCAACCAACTACAACACTGAGGTGCAAATAGGGTCGATAAAAATAAATATAACCCATTGTGCGACCATTAATAGTGACAACAACCCAATGCCCAAGTGAACAAAATGCAGTGACACAGAGTGCTCCCAACCATTAAAACCCCATAAAAGCCAAACACTGGGTAAGGTGATATGAATGCGTGAAGACAGTCAACCACTCAAGACCAAACAAAACCCTCCAACTAAACCAACAAGAATAACAGAGAGCCTTTATGGCAGCTAACACCCAGGATGACCAATAACATTATGACTTCAACATTATTGCAGAGAAAAACATCACGCTTCATTCCAAAAATCACAATTTTTCACAGTTTCAATACTTAAGGAAAGGACAACCCATACATTCGAGCCAATATCCATTTCATAAACAGAGCAAACTCATGGATGGCAAAAAAAAAGACATACCTGTAATCCAAGCACCTTAAAATGCGAGTTGGCCGAGTGGTTCCTCCTTGCTTGAAAATCAGGGCATAACCACAACAACAAGGTTGAACAATAGTCCGACTAGGGTGGCGGCCAGTGGAAGGAGTAAGGGTGACGTGCAGTAAATGCACGTCCCCAACACCCACAATTAATTAATTCATTAGTACACGCCAACCATTAATCCATCAACCAACCATTTAAACCATGCATTGGAATTGGCATCTATTACTTGTCAAATGCGCCACCCACATCCTAATTTCCATTGCCAACTTGACCATAATACGTATCAAATATATAATCCATTTAAGTAAACCATGTATCAAACCATCACCAATAGCGAGACCCATATCAGAATTATGCCATAACACAAATCACTACTTCATATAACTCAATAAAATTGCATAAACATTAGCCTATTTTTATGTTAAGTAATGATCATTTAAATTCAATGCATGTAGAGTAGCATATAACATAGTTTAAATCCTTCCCTTTTCATTTGTTGTATTGATTAATCTCCTTTTAATCCTTTATTTTTTGTTACTAACATATATCTGATGAAGGTGTCACAAGTAATAGATCCAAGAACATACAACAATGGTAACCATGAATAACATAGGTCATTGTAACACAAAACTTTGAGCCTGGAGCAACTAAAGAAACACGTATAATAAGCATGATCCATCATCCAATAAAAAAAATATGTCATCAACCATGTAAGCAATGTCGAACAATAACATCACATCAAATAAGAACCAGAACTAATCTCCAATCTACAAGGGGTTCCCACCTACTAGTATTATTTATCTTTATAATAATAGGCTTTAGCAACACTTTGCAGGAAAAAAATTCATTGCGATTTTAATCGTCAATAGTGTGCATTGAGCGAATGCAAGGAGTGCACAAGAGAACCCCTTTTCGAGTTGTGTGAGAAGAGTGTCATAGGAAGACACCCACAAAGTTTTTGAATACTCTGGAAATCTCTACAAGTGTGCATTGAGTAGAGGTTTCCAAGAGGGCACATATATCCCTTTGAGGAGCAAAGGGACAAATATCTCTGAGGTTTGAGTAGAGGAAGCTCATGTGAAATAGAGTTGTTGAACACTCTGTAGGAGAAGCTATGCAAGTAGTGCATCGAGCGAGCACAAGTGAGTGTAAGGAGACAATCAACTTCTTAGACTGAAGGGAGAGGCTCTACAAGGAGTGCATCGAGCAAGCACAAGGAGTGTGCAGGAAGATTCTCTGAAAAATATTCTAAGTCTGAAGTCATCTGAAGGCTCAGTCAAGTGCAAGGAGTGTGCATAGGTGAACTTGTTTGAATTTTGAAATCTCATGAGGAGGAGTGAATTTGAGACCCAAGTAGTCAGGCTCGTAGGAGGAGGTTTAAGGGAAAAAACCTTTGAACACTTATAAATTTTCCCAAACTCGGGAGAAAGCAGAAGCTCAGGAGGAAGAGAAACAATAACTGTCAGATCAGCTGCAAGGGAGATATCTAGAATGTTGAATTCTACGTCTAGACATTATGAGGAGCACGTCAAGAAGGAGAAAATATCCTAGCCATTGGATCTGAGTGCGAAGGGATCAACATCTGTCAGATCCAGGTAAAGTGCACGAGACTTAACCCCTTTGAAAGTTCACAGGAGTAAGGACTCGCAAAGTCCTGAAGTCCCAAAGTGGATCGGGACCATCCATCGTCCAGAGGGATAGGTGGCAACAGATCTAGAAGTCCAAATCCAAGGCACTCCGGGAGAATCTAGGTGAGCAACGAGCAAAATCATCGAAGCTCCAAAGCCTAGAGAAGATCCTGACTGTTGATCGTCAAGAGATAGGTGGCGACTGATCTGATACTCCAGAGTGGAAGTACTCCGGGAGTTCTCGGACAATCAAAGTGTGAGATCATTGAAGCTCCAAAGCCTGGAGCTAATCCTAGTCATCGGTGCTAGGAGGGACACGTGTCAAGGGATCTGAAAATCCAGAGAAAAGTCACTCCGGGAGTTTTTAGTCGAGGAGTGCGCAGAACTGCTGAAGCCCAAAGTAGCGGAGAATATCTTAGTCGTCCATCAGTCAGAGACATGTGGCAGAAGATCCAACATCCAAATGGAGTGGGTGTAGAAGGGTGAAGAACTCCTGAAGTCGTCCGAAGCCGAAACGGATCTGGACCATCCAAGCCAAAGGGATAGGTGTCACCAGATCCTGCTCTCCGAAGCAAGAGTACTTCAGAGGTTTGGAAGTATTTAAGGAGTGATTTCTATCAAAGTCGTGAAGACTGAAGAATATCTGGACTGCTGGATCTGAAGGAACACATGGAAACAATCCATGTGCTTTAGAGGAAAGTTACTTCGGAGAAAATTCTGTGTGGATTTTGAAAAACTCTCGAAGCCCGAAGTCACGAAGTCATCATAGCCATCCATGGAGGAGGACACTTGGCAGAAGATTTGTCAGTCTGGAGAAAATTCACAACAGGAGAAAGCAGAGTTGATGGAGGCAGAAATCCCGAAGGCCGGAGCGTCGGAGTTCATTTGACCATCGGATAAGGAGGTATAGGTGTTGTAGGATCCCTCACTTTGGAGGTCGTACACTCTAGAGGAAAATAGAGTTGGCAGGAGCAAGAAATCTGGAAGGCCGGAGCACTAAAGTTCATTGGATTCGTCTGTCAGCAGAGGACATGTGTTAGGAGATCCTTCACTTCATAGGATAGCCACTTAAGAGAAAGTGGGGTCACGTGGATTGGAAACTCCCGAATGCTGAAGCACCGGAGCCAATCATGACCTTTAGATAGAGGAGGACATGTTTCGCCAGATCGACCACTTTGGAGGTTTGATCCTTCAGAGAATTTGCAAATGGTGAATCGGCCAAATCCAAAATAGATCTGAGCCGTCAAAGGCTGAGGACACGTGGAGCACAGATTTACACTTCAGATATTAGGAACTTCGGAGGTTTTGTTGACTAGTGTTTCATAATTCACCGAAACACCGGAGCCTGAAGTTGTTGTGGGTCGTTGATTTGTGCAAAATTCCCTCTCACAGCAATTGAAGTTCGCCAGTTTGGGGTTCAGAGGAATTAGCAACAGGTGAAGTGAAAACACCCAGAGCCTGAAGCTTCGAAGCACCTTTCAAGGTTAGCCCCGAGTCACAACCCAAGGTCACATGAAGAAAGAGGGGCCTAGCATAGGGAGTTAGTGCCTATTACTCAATTTTTTAAAAAGGGAACAAGGGCTTAGCAAGAGCCCGCGGGTTTCATAGAACCCGCACCTTGGGGAGAGAGGGGCCAGTGTAAATTGATTTTGGGTTCCAGCAGGGACCCAAAGAGTCGATTCGACTTAGTATTTTGAATGATCCTAGACCGGGAGGTCAAGCAACCCTGGGAGAGAGAGGGGGTCTGCATCAAAATCATAGGGAGCAATCATCACACTCATTTAGGAAAGAGTCGTATATTCTACAGCCTAGGGGAGAACATGTAGCCTTTTTGGGAGGACTAGGGTCTCACTGTGTCAAATATTACGGGTCTTCGAAAGTCTACCGAAAGTATTCTATCAAGCATGCACATGAACAGGATTCTCGTGAGATCTGTTAAGGTAAACATAAACTTATCACAAGGGTTCTTAGAGCAGGGTTGACCTCGCACTTGATGTTTCTTGATGATATTAATGTCTCTCAATTTGCATGGATTAGGAAGGAAATCTAAGAAACCATCACTTTGTAAAAATTATGATACTACTAAACCTGATATAATACTACTTCAAGAAACCATGGGTTCATTTGAATCCTTTCTATTTGATCTAATTCATCACTTCCCTGGCTGGAAATTCACTAGGTGGAATTCACTAGGTCGGATTCCACCTGTCAGGTGGTTTAATGACCAGACTATCTCCTAGGGTTACTCTCACAAAATCCTATTCCATTGTATATGGTCTCTTTACGAAAATTTTTAGCCTAGAGCTACACAGACATTTCAAAATTCTCAATATATATGGGCCATATATTGGGAAGGAGGCATTCTGGAATTTTTTTTTACTCCTGCCTAGTCAAGGATGAGAGCTTGGTGCTTGGAGGATATTTAAACTTTACTTTGAATAAATATGAGATATGGGGTAGGTTGGGTCGATAGGACAAACTTTGAAAATATTTTCTTGAGAAATTTGAATCCTGCAATCTTGTAGATGTAAAACCCATGGTTTTGAGACCTACTTTGTACAACAATCAGAGTGGGGAGAATGGTATTCATAAACAACTAGATCACTTTCTGGTAAAATAATACTTTCTCCAGTCCATTCCCAATTACCATTCTTGGGTAGGCTAGATTCGTAGCTTGGATCATTGGCCCATATTTCTAGAACTTAAAAAACCAAAAGTCAAGCCATGTGTGCCATTCAAATACAACTCTAGTTGGGAAAATATCGATGAGTTCAATAAATTGGTCAACTCCTTGTGGTCCCCATTCATTATGGATAGGGGTGTGTCCACCAATGACCATTTTGTGTAGAATTTATAGAAGTTGAAAAAGGTAGCGACGATTTGGGAAAAAAACTGTAGAAAATACCTTGTAAAAGACATCAATCTTGTTGAGAAAGAAATGGAGGGTTTGTATGTCCAGGAAATTGATTCCCCAACAACGACTATATAGGTCAGGGATCATTGCAAATTTATGGAAGCCTGGAGACACTCAATTGTCTCCATTTTATTTGATAAGGAACACGCATGGCGCCTCAAGAGTCGTGCTATTTGGATAGAAGTGGGTGACCATAACACCAAGTATTTAAAAAAAAATTTAACCATAGGAAAAGTTGCAATACTATCTGGGAATTGGAGGATCAATTAGGAAACAAGAAAAATATAGTTTTTGAGCTTGCAGAACTGGGGGTGACGCATTTCAAAGATTTGTTTGCATAGACATAGAATGAATCCATTCAGGATAGTCTTCATATTATAATACATTATCCAAAGATGATTGAACATGATGATAATAGGGAATTCTATATAAAAATTACTAAGGAAGATATTTGTGGTGTATTGGAAACTTTTAAAAAAGATAAAAGTTCGGGCTCTGACGGTTAGACTATAGACTTCTACTGAGACCTTTTCAAGCTTTTGGGGAAGGATATTCACAGTGTTGTGGAAGAAATCATAGTAGCAAGAAAATTAAAACACTCCATCAACACTACCGTTTTAGCCTTGAGACAAAAATCTAATCTTCCCTGCACTTTCGAAGACTTTCATCCCATCACATTTTATAATAGTCTCTATAAAATTCACTCAAATATTATTGCTTTGCATCTCAATCCCATGCTCTCCAACTACATTTCCCATGAACTAAAATACCGATTGATCCATGAAGCCATCTGAGCAACACATGAAGGACTTCATACTATTGTTCAAGTTCAAGCAGAGGCAAGCATTGACAAAACAAATCATACACATACAATACAACTATGGAATTGCTCATCTCTTCTCTACATTCACATAAGAAACTAAATTGAAAATACATGATATGAGATAATTCTCTAGAACACTCCATCCTTCCCCTACCTAATAAATGCATACTCACCTATCTTATCTATGCATTTATGATGCCTATCCACTATTAGTTTGGTCAAACAAGTAATGGAGGAATTACTCTATTTAACACTCCCCCTTAATTTTGACCATTACAAAAATCAACACAAACAATGCCTAAGTGTTGTCTCTAAAATTCAAAAGTATTTCTTCCAAATGGCTTGGTGAAGATATTTGCTAATTGTTCTTTTGAACCACAAAACTATAGCATAATGCTACCATCATTGAAAATATCGCGGATGAAATGATAACGAGTGTCAATGTGTTTACTCTTGCAGTGAAACACACTCTAGTATATATTGGAAAAATTTCGACGTTTTGTTTGCGACGTTATGGACAAAATTTTCCATACTGTTGAAAAATAGAGGAAATTTTAATTTTTTTTCTCCATATTGCCCTATAACATCACTCTTGCAACATAATACAAAAACATGTTGCTTTTGCGACAACATTGCATTTGTGTCTCTCTTGCAACGTTGGTGAAATATTCGTCGCACTTGCGACGTTATGGAAACTAGGTTTTCCCCATCCCAACGGTCACCTAGTATTTGACCAAGTCAACTTTGACTTGGTCAATGATCGTCGAAATTGCAATGTTATAAAATATATAAATATGTTGCATTTTACGGATGTTGTGACAAGTTTTCTATAATAACGACAATTCAAAAAGAGTATAAGACGGTATTCTTGGCGAATGGCGAACAAAAAACATGTATTTTTTCAGTATATGTTTGTGGGGAAGAATGTCAGAAAACATTAGAGGTGGGAAAAAAATTAAAGAGGGTGAAAAGGGTGATGGTAAATGCTATTTCCCTTGCAAAAATTGTTGTAGTAGATGTCTCGAAAGAGTTTTAATATCAACAACTAAAAAACATTGTAGAAAATATGGGCACATGGACGGGGGATCAAATGAATATCGTCACATGGTAATTAACTATATATACATTCATTATTTGTTTTAATATTTATTGTATTATCAAAATTTTATATTGTTTTATACATGCACTAAGATTTCATGATTATTTGTAATTATAAAGTTAGATTTTCCCCTAACTTTATGCACAAAACACCAAGTAGTAGCATAAATGATGTTGTATAAAATGAAGAACTTGAAGCATATAATGAAGATCAAGTTAATGATCCCATGGAATTAGATGACAATAATAACATAGCTCAAGATGATGGGACAATTCAAATGATCCAAGACTTATTCAGTCATCCAGATGAGGATCATGGGGACAGTAGTGATGGTATTTATAATGGACCTCTTATTGAAAAGGCAAATAAACGACTTTATAAAGGGTCAAGAGAAAATATTCTCTCCACTACATTGTTGTTGGTGAACTTAAATGTTACGAATTATTTGTCGAACACTTGTATGACACAGATCCTAAGGTATGTAATATGTTTCATCGCATCTACATAAAGGATGACTTTTCCCCATTTTTTTTAGTGTTAATTAATGTGTAAAATAAAAATGCAATATTTACAATTACTATTCTTTACATTAACTATTTATTTTTTATGTTTTAGATTGTTAGGTGAATTTATGTTACCCTCGTCAAATATTTTACCTTGCACATATCAAGATTTACATGCCATTATGAAAGACATTGGAATGGAGTATCAAAGTATAGATGCATGTATTGATGATCATATTATATATTATGGACAACATGCATCGAAAACAAAATGCCCAGTATGTGGTATCAGTAGATATCAAACCGATCAAATAACAAAGATGGTCCCTCGAAAGGTTCTCTGACATATTCCCATAATTCCACGTTTGTAGTGACTGTTTAGGTGCCAAAGCATATCACAGTATATGGATTACCATGTACGAAAGATAATTGAAGATGGCATTCTTCAAATGCCTGTAGATGGTTATGCATTTAAGGAAATTGTTGCAAAATGGCCAGAATTTACAGATGAACCTCGTAATGTTATGCTTTCATTGGCAACTGGCGGTGTTAATCCATTTGGAGAGCTTCGATATGTTTACTCAGTGTGGCCTATTTTTGTTATCAACAATAACATTCCTCCTTGGATGTCAATAAAGAGGGAGCACATAATGTTGACAATGATTATTCCAGGTATTTGTTTACATTAATTTTTTGAATTTAAATTTTTCATTTTTCTCTTTTTTTGCATAACATATTTTATTTATTTATTTGCGTATATATACATACCATGGTAGTAATTTTGTGTAATTTCAAACAATTAGGTAAGTACCAAGTTAAATATATGAATGTGTATATCGAACCTCTTATCAATGAGCTACTAAAGTTATGGGAGGGCATCACTATGTATGGCATCTGTAAACCAGTTGGGAAGAAGAGATTTCAATGTCATGGAATACTTTTATGATGCCCCAGTACTAACACATTTTTGTGGTATGTAATGTTCCATATTGCACGCTTGAATAATATATAATAATAATATATAATTAATTGAATATATCATGCATGTTATTTAAATAATCATTCCGTATATTAATAATTCACATTAATCCATCTGTTGCAAGTCTTCAAACAAAGGGTAAATTTGCATGTCCAGTTTTTGGTCCTAAGATTAAATCTCATCAATCAAAATTCTTAGGAAAGGAGGTGTTTGATGAGTATATACACTTCCTCTCTAAGAACCATAAGTATCGTACTACTGAAAAATATATTTTCAATGGGAAACAAGAGACTGGACTAAAACCACAAAGAATGACACCTCGCCTATGGAAGTTGGCATATGACATAATTAATCCAAAAGGTACGCATTTTTTTTATGTATCGTAAATAGAATCATGTTTTGAAATTTTATTTTAATTATTCATTTTATTTTACCGCATTTGATAAATAGTGTTTTGATTTTTTTTATGCTTCATCAATGTTGTTGTCATGAAGGTAGTAATAATGGGCTTCCACGAGGAATGAAATGTTATCCCACTCAATTCATGAGGTTTCCTTACTATAAGGACCTAAACATAGTTCATTTATTTGATACAACACATATCAGGAAGAATGTGACAAGAACATTATGGTGAATCATAGATGGCAGGAGGGATAAAGAAAAAAATGTCAAAATTTGTAATGACATTCGGGAAGCCAATCATGCAATGCAAAGTGGGATCTAATAAAATAACGATTGAAACCAAAATAACCTTCCATGGCTATTAACATAGCAACAAAGAAATGGTGTAAAATAGGTCATTCAAAAAATTAAATTTCCCACAGGTTTTTGTTCAAACATAAAGAATATGTTAACGAAGAAATGTGAATTTGGTGGGGTAAAAACAAATGATTGGCATACCTTCATTAAGGTAATTAATCATTTTAGTATTCATATTTATATACTTGTATACATTTTTTGAGATTTTTATTTTTTTGTCTAGTTTTGAACAAGTAACGATTTGTTTTTATTGTTACAGTATGTTCTACCTCTATCTCTCCCAAACGACTTTGACAACAACGTCAAACAAGTTATATATGATCTTGGAAAATACATGAGGTAAGTAGCTGCGATATATATGCAAAAAACAATTCAATTTTTTGTACTTAATGACATGTGTTTTACTTGTAATGTAATATGTATTATGTTTCGTTGAAACATGTTATTTTCTTGCGTCATGATCTGTAGATGGTTGTATTTGAAAGAAATCCATGAAGATGATATAAAGTATTGGAAGAGAGAAATTCCTCGGCTAATGTGTGAAATGAAGAAGTATCTACCTCCAACATTTTTCAATGCACAAGAACACTACCTCATACACCAAGTTGAGGAGATTGAAATGTGTGGACCTGTACACATAAGGTCAATGTGGATGGTGGAGAGGCACTTGAAATCATTGAAGGCTTTGGTTAGACAAAGAGCACGTCCTGAGGGTTCTATGGTGGAGGGATATATGGTATATGAATCCATGGTGTATATTAGTTAGTATCTTCCTAAATTACCAGCGCAAGCTATGCATGCAGTGGATTGCATTTGGGATGTGAACTCCATCAAAAAAGTTGGAAGGGAGCCAATGTTGGGGAAAGGTACAATGAAGAAAGTGAGAGGTAATTAAATTGTGGATATTTTTAATAAATATTTTTGTTTTTGTTTTTTGGTGTATATTATCATACTCATTTAATATTTATTCTTTCATCATTTATTAATATTTACCATTGTTATAACTAATATTTAATATTGGTGAACTATGATTTTTTGATTGGTCAGTTGCTCAAGATTGGGATGCACTACATTTATACATTGCAAACAATCTTGACTGGATGAAGGTATGGATTGATAGATGTAAATACCATCATGGTGGTAGGTTATCATGGAAAGAACTGTCTGAATTGGTTAGAGAAGATCATCGTAATGGAGATTCTGATGTTACACAGAGGGAAATAGATTTAGCATATTGTTTGAAAGATGGAAAGGCAAGGAAATTCACTCATTTTATTCAGTTATTTTATATTATATTAATGTGATTGTAGGTGTGTTTTTTTCATATTATACTTTCCAATTTATATAAATTTGTTTATTATTAATTGACAATGCATCTTTTACATGTATGGCATATTGCAGTTGAAACACCACAAGGCTATGTGGTGCAATGGTCAAAATTTCGCATCAAACAGTTGGATGAAACCAGAAAAACTTCCGATAGTGGGATAACTGCAGTATTCCAGGTCACTAATGTTTCCTCTAAGAGTGACAGACGTCCTCAAGAATCTAAAAATAAATACTATGGGTTTTTTGAATGATATAATTGAGTGTGACTTTAATTATTTCAAATTATTTTTTTCGATGTCAAATGGTATAGGTTACGAATGCATGAACATGATGAGGAAAGAACTGTTATACAATATGCCAATGGATTTCCAATGATTAAAACATTTTTTTTTGAAAAAACAAATGCCTGCTTTGTTTTTCCAAGTCAATGTGAACAAGTCTTTTACTCAAAGGTTCCAGGTAAGAGGGATTGGTCATTTGTTGTTAGATATGATCAAGAGGAAGGCCAATAAAGTATATTGTAGATGAAGAATATGATATTGAAAAAGAAGATGACATAGACATAGAGAAAGAAGAATATGGGTCGACAGATGAAGATGATGAAGAAGATGAACCAGCCGTAGGAGACAATGCGCTAGTTCTTGATGATGATATCGATGAAGATATGCTTGAAAATGACATCGATGATGATGATGATATCATCAATCCTTTCAACATTGTTTCTGAACCGAATGTTGATACAGATGTTGAGTTGGATGATCAAGAAGAAGATACAGAAGAAGAATGATACAAATGTTGAGTTGGTCGATGAGGTACGTAACTAGATATTTTAATTTGTATGCATTATTCTCTTTAAATAATTTTTTATGTGGGTTAATTACATGTTTTTAATTTTTATTTAATTTTTGTTTTGGTAGTTTCTATGCATTATTAATATGTTGATTTTGTTTGTTTTCTATTTTATAGATTGGGCATTAGGGTATTGAGAGTGATGCGAGGGGGGGAGAGGGGCCATATGAGATTCCACCTTCACGTGGTTGGCCTTGTTTAGTAGAGAATAAAGTATTCTCGAAACCAAGAGAAGTTCATTCATTCATATTTATACTCAAAGATCACTCATAGACCCACTCTATATATTGTCTCATCTCATCCTTGTTTTGTTTTAATTTTCCGATCGATCGAATTTTAAAGGAAAAAACTATTAAAATACATTGTAATAGGGCTAGAGTACATGATGGGCAACAGTGACCTATGAATGGGGCTAATGTTGAAATTTTTTCAAAATGTTTTTGTATGCATCAAAATTTGACATGGATACTTTGTTCACATTTGACATGCACTAGAATTTGACTTGGATAGTGTGTTCCATGTCAAATTTCAAGATAGTTCCAACAAAATTTCTATAGAAGGGAAGTTCCATGTCAAATTTCAATATAGTTCTGACAATAATTTTATAGAAGGGAATGATGAATCATGACAATGAGAGGTACACCATGATGAACATTGATGCAAATGTGGACGATCTCAAAGATTATGTGGGAACATCATACATCCTTGAGTCTTGAAACCCTCCCATACCGTCAAGGCATGTGTCTAGTCTAACCATGTCAAATTTCAATGCATACAGGCACATATTGAATAAATTTCAACGTTGGCCCCATTCACTGCTCACTATGCGGGGTCAGTGCATGACATTTGTGGTGGGTGAATTGAAGCTTATGTGACATCAACTCGACTTGGTAATTCAATAATCAAACCCTCAAGTATTATGTGGGTACATCAAACATCCTTAAGTATCGTGATGGGTGTTATGATATCCTTAAGTATTATGTGAGTTCGGTGGAAGAAATTTGTGATGGGTGTATTGTAAGTTCCATGTCAAATTTCAATATAGTTCCGACAATGATTCTATAGAAGGGAATGATGAATGATGACAATGAGAGGTGCATCATGATGAACGTTGATGCAAATTTGGACGATCTCAAAGATTATGTGGGGACACCATACATCCTTGAGTCTTGAAACCATCCCATACCGTCAAGGCATGTGTCTAGTCTAACCATGTCAAATTTTGATGCATACAGGAACATATTGAAGAAATTTCAACGTTGGCCCCATTCACTGCTCACTATGCGGGGTCGGTGCATGACATTGGTGGTGGGTGAATTGAAGCTTCTGTGACATCAACTTGACTTGGTAATTCAATAATCAAACCCTCCTTAAGTATTATGCAGGGACATCAAACATCCTTAAGTATCGTGATGGGTGTTATGAGATCCGTAAGTATTATGTGGGTTAAGTGGAAGAAATTTGTGATGGGTGTTTTAGAAGTTCCATGTCAAATTTCAACATAGTTCTGACAACAATTCTATAGAAGGGAATGATGAATGATGACAATGAGAGGTGCGGCATGATGAACGCTGATGAAAATGTGGACGATCTCAAAGATTATGTGAGGACATCATACATCCTTGAGTCTTGAAACCCTCCCATACCGTCAAGGCATGTTTCTAGTCTAACCATGTCAAATTTCGATGCATACATGCACATATTGAAGAAATTTCAATGTTGGCTCCATTCACTGCTCACTATGCGGGATCGGTGCATGACATTTGTGGTGGGTGAATTGAAGCTTCTACAACATCAAATCGACTTGGTAATTCAATAATCAAACCCTCCTTAAGTATTATGCTGGGACATCAAACATCCTTAAGTATCAAAACCCTCCCATACCTTGAAGGCAACTATCTAGTCTAACCATGTCAAATTTCGACGCATACGGGAACAGATTAAAAAAAATTCAACGTTGGCCCCATTCATTGCTCACTATGCAGGTTCGGTGGAATAAAGTTTTGATGGGTGTATTGGAAGGTCCATGTCAAATTTAAAGATAGTTCCGACAACTATTCTATAGAAGGGAATGATGAATGATGACAATGAGAGGTGCATGATGAATATTGATGCAAATATGGATGATCTCAAAAATTATGTGGGGACATAATACATCCTTGAGTCTTGAAACCCTCCCATACCATCAAGGCATGTGTCTAGTCTAACCATGTCAAATTGTGATGCATACAAACACATATTGAAGAAATTTCAACATTGGCCCCATTCACTGCTCACTATGTGGGGTCGGTGTATGACATTTGTAGTGGGTGAATTGAAACTTCTGCGACATCAACTCGACTTGGTAATTCAATAGTAAAAAGAATCAGTTAAACCCACTTTAACCAAGAGAATCAACAATAGAGCCACTTGAGTTAATGAATTCAATTTATTGATGGTTCATCCATTGGGGTTGCAAGCTAGGAATCAAACCTACTAGAAATTGACATTGGCAAGAGGAATGAAATTATGATTATGTTCAAAATTATCGAGTTTGTATTGCTAGTGTTACCCCTCATTTTACATGAGCCCTACACTTGTATTTTTTCACTACTCTTTTGATTTTCATCACAAAGGTAGGTTTACAAGTTGATATTTGGATGACCTAGGGGTTTCATGGTTTTATGTCCTAGATCATGAAGGAATATTCCCACTTATATTGGATGTTGCTTGCACTTATGTTTATGCCTATTATTGAGGACACCCACCTTTATTGGAGCCTTATTGAACTTTATTTTTTTATGATTCCTCATGTGGGTGCCATTAGTGGGCCCTCAACAATGACCTAGACATGGGCAACAATGACCTAGACATGGGGCCAATGTTGAAATTTTTTCAAACTGTTTCTGTATGCACTGAAATTTGACATGGATAGACTATTCACATGCCTTAACAATATGGGAGGGTTTCTGGACTCAAATTAGACTCACAGTACACTCACGTTTTTGGGTTCTAGACTTACTAGACTTATGTCTTATCAGTAGATATCGAACTGATCAAGTAACAAAAAGGGTGCCTCGAAAGGTTCTTCGTCATATTCCCATAATTCCACGTTTGTAACAATTGTTTAGGTGTGAAAGAATATCACAATTTATGGATTACCATGCATGTAACATAAGTGGAGATGGTGTTCTTCGAATGCCTATCGTTGGTTATGCATTTAGGGAAATTGAGGAAAAATGGGCATATTTCAAAGATGAACCTCGTAATGTTAGGCTTTCATTGGCAACTGACGATGTTAATCCATTCAGAGAGCTTAGGTTTATTTATTTAGTGTGGCCTATTTTTGTTATCAACAATAACATTCCTCCTTGGATGTCAATAAAGAGGGAGCACATAATGTTGATAATGATTGTTCCAGGGATTTGTTTACATTAATTTTTTGAATGTAACCTTTTCATTTGTTTCATTTTTTGCATAATATATTTTGTTTATATTTACTTTTATATACATATCATGGTTATAGTAATTATGTGTAATTTCAAACAATTAGGTAAGTACCAAGTTAAATATATGAATGTATATATCGAGCCTCTCATCGACAAGCTACTAAAGTTATGGGCTGACATCACTATGTATGACATTTGTAAACCAATCGAGGAGAAGAAATTTAAATTCCGAGGAATACTTTTATGGACAATTCATGATGCCCTGGGACTAACATATTTTTTTGGTATGTATAAGAATTCTATTGCTATTTAATACTATATAATTTTATAAAGATATGATGCTGCATGTCTAATTTTTAAATAATCTCATTGTATAATTGACATTAATCCATCTGTTGCAGGTCTTCAAACAAAGGGTAAATTTGCATGTCCAGTTTGTGGTCCTAATATGAAGTATCTTCATTCAAAAAGTTTAGGAAAGGTGGTGTTTGATGAGTATAGGCACCTCCTCCCTAAGAACCATAGGTATCGTGCTACTGAAAAACATCTCTTCAATGGGAAAGAACAGACTGGTTTAAAACCACGAAGAATGACACCTCACCTATGGAGGTTGCAATATAATAGAAATCATCAAGGTACACAATTTATTTAGATATCGTATATGTAAGGTTTTGAATTTTTAGTTTAATCATTGAATTTATTTTACCGTATTTGATAATTATCATTGTCATTTATTTTATGCTTCATGAAGGCCGCCATCATGAAGGTATTAATAATGGGCTTCCATGAGGAATGGAATGTTATCCCACTCAATTCATGAGGTTTCCCTACTATGAGGAGATAAAAATAGCTCATTTGTTTGATACAATGCATATGCGAAGTGTTTAGATACCCAAGAATCAATTGTTGGACCTATTATTAAAACTGGGCGATCTAATTAGGTGGTGGGTGCAATAGTGAAGAGTTTGCTAAAGAGAAATACACAATAAAATATTTCGCAATATGATGTTTATAGGGAATACTGATCCAGATTATTTTCGGCACGAAATGAGAGCGGAGATATAATAAAGAAATGCACAGGGATATTGCAGATATTCAATAATATAACAAAAATGTATCAAATATGCAACCATAAACACAGATATACAGTAATACATGATTTCTATTAATCAGAGAAATGTACAGAGACTGTAAAAATACAGAGTGAAAGACTCGCTAGAATGGTGGCAACTTATCTTTGAGAAGAGATGTGACGGCTACTCGCATTCGCAAGAAGATGGTT
>ML793663.1:155109-184405 GCA_009831015.1 Picea engelmannii | reverse complement strand
GTGGTTGGCCCTGTTCAGTAGAGAATAATTTATTGGAGTCGTTTAATCTTGGAGAATTCCTCCCTTGATCCAACAGAGAAAAAACAAAGTCAATGTTGATTTCGTTGCTGCTACTTCAAATCAAGGGAGGCAATTTGATCAAATATTAGACACGTGGCTCCAATAAATTATTCTCGAAACCAAGAGGAGCTCATTCATGTATGTTTGACACTCTCGTAAAAATGCATCTTAGAGTAAATAACGTGCTACAAATATGAATTGTATTGATTTTTTATATATTTATAGAGGTTGAATGATTTTGGCAGGGACTTTAAGATATTTCTTCGTCGATTGAGGGAAGCTCAAGACTAACAGATGGTCATACAGTTGAAGAGAAACACATGGGGTCAACCATTCCAACTATATTGTCGACCAGTTCATCAGATCAGGTGTGATTGCTCCTTTCAGCATAGTTTATATAGCCATCAATTCTAGTTATGTTTAATGTTTTATGAATTGTTATGTGGTTATTTATTAATGCAGGGTTTTCTATGTGATAATTTATTGAGATATATCATATGTTTAGTACTTGTCATGTTCTCGCCTTGCATCCAATAATGGTAGATACGAGTCCATTTATATTGAGTGAAATAAACCTTGGCTTCTTGTAGGGATTGATGAATTGTTGGTTCATGCATCTACTGCTAGGGGTCCTCCTAGAATAAGGCCAAATGGACTGAGAAAAATTTCCATAAATAATGTTGTTGTACTATGCCTCCTTTTTTCTAGCCATTGTTATAGATCATGGAGCATGTAATGTCCATCCATACTAAAGATCCTTGGATGTTGATCATGAAAACACACAAAGTGCTTCAACAATACAATTTTCCTCCTTACTCAATGACACAATTTTGCTCCTTTGGTACAAGATGGAAGCTAAGTAATATGGATATCTATCTCAATTAGAATAACATGGTTAGAGCATATCCTCTCTTTAGTGTAAGAATCAATATAACCATCATAAAATAGAGGACAACTTAGGTCAAAGGGAGTGAGTTTTTGGGTTATGATGGGGTTGCAAAAATTAGAGCTTCCACCGAAACAATCTTAAGCTAAAAAACACTTTCCTTAACAAGGCTTCATTATCTAGACAAAAGTGCAACAACAACTTTTTGAAGAAATGAATATGTTGGAGCTATGCACTAAACCTATTCTTACACTACTATATGTTGCTCATCCTTTTGATATAGAATATGATGCATATGACTATATAACCCTAAAAATATAGAATATAACCCTAATCAGAATCTGATCTGATCTGACACTCCAAAGGGTGCACTACAATCTCACATATTTCCACCTCAAACAGTCATTTCATCTCATGTGTACTGCAATCTCATGATGTCTGGGCCTCCAAACAATTCATTGCAATCTCACTATCTCTTCGCCTCCAAATGGTCCTCCTTTACACAACGATACAATTTTGCTCCTTTGGTACAAGATGGAAGCTAAGTAGTATGGCTATCTATCTCAATTAGAATAACATGGTTAGAACATATCCTCTCTTTAGTGCAAGAATCAATATAACCATCATAAACTAGAGGACAACTTAGGTCAAAGGGAGTGAGTTTTTGGGTTATGATGGGGTTGCAAAAATTACAGCTTACACCAAAATAATCTTAAGCTAAAAAACACTTTCCTTAACATCCTTCTTATATAAAAATATATCAAGATGCATTGAATTAGCTAATGAGAAGTGCGAACCAGTCTTTAGCAAACTATCTTTGGGGGAAACCCAAAGTTGATTAGATCCATCATTGGGAACTTTAGGAATCTTCTCACTTTCTTATGGGAAGCAGATGTCATCCAAATGGTAGGTTCCTAAGGGATCATCCTTGCTTAGTGCTTGGATTGATCCTTATATATGTTCCTTGGTGGTTTATATAAGTCCCTAGATGTGTCTAGGTCCCTTGGATGTGTTCCAGGGAATCCTTGCTCAGTGCTTGGATTGATCCTTGGATGTGTTCCTTGGTGGTTGATATAAGTCCCTATATGTGTTCTAGGGACCCTGGATGTGTTCCAAGGAACCCTTGCCTAATGCATGGGTTGATCCTTGATCTTTTACCTTGGTGGATAATACCCTAGATGTGTTCTAGGGCCCCCAGATGTGTTCTGGAGCAACCTGGTCTTTGACCAGGTAGATCTTGGTGTAATACCAAGATGTGTTGATGTGTGATCCTCTTTCTCTCTCCCGGCATGGTCCATGAGACCTAGGAGTTCTTATGAAGATGGACATGACCACATTGTTGCTGGACCCTCTTATGCAGTGATGATAAAGTTTATAGGTCATTATGAGACTCATGTGGACATGTTTTTCCATTATGGACCCCCCCTTGACTTTCTCTTAAAAGGTACCCCCTTTTTGTTTTATGTGATTGAGGTTTTATTTATGTGATTCGGGTTTTATATGTGTTTAGGGTTTTTATAATTAATATTAATATTAATTGACATTTTAATTATTATTTATATTAATTAAATGTCAATATTTAATTATAATTTTAAATTTCCCTAACCCCTCTCCCTAACTATAAATAAGACCCTACCCTCTAACATTCTATTACACTCACACTCACTCACTCCTCACTCTCCTATTTGTTGTGACTACCTCAGTTGTTCTCTCTTGATGATGGTGCAACCTCCTTTTTGGACTATCTTTTCAGATCTGAGTTTTGTTTTGTTGGTGCGGCCTCTCCATTTGATGTAATAGTTTTAGATATGAGTTTTGTTTTTTGGTGCGGCCTCTCTATTTGATGTAACAATTTTAGATCTGCATTTTGTTGGTGCAGCCTCTCCATTTGATGTAACAGTTTCAGATCTAAGTTTGTTGGTGCAACCTCCCCATTTGGTGTTACAGTTTCAAATATGAGTTTTGTTTGGTCTTGGTATTGGTTGGGTACTACTCCTTGATTGTTTTCTAGTGCAATAGATGATGAGGTGCCTCCCAAGAACTATCAGACCTATCCTTTTTGTGCAAAGGTGTCTTCATTAGATGTTGGACCTACTAATGTGATTGAGGAGCCTCCTTGTGTGTGCCAAATCTCCCTTTTAGGGCCACAAACCCGAGTACAAGTGTCATGGCCTCCTTTGTGGGTTGTCTCTTTTCTATATGAAGGTTGTGGCCTCTTCTTCTAGTTTCCACATGTAGAGTTGAGGTCCTTGTGAGGGTTCCACTCTTGCTGTCCCCTATGTTGGAGTGTTTATCCAATGTTGCCTTCTTTTCAGTTATGGAGGGTTTGATATGGACTGTTTGTTATGGAGGGTTTTCTTGTTTGATATGGATAGTTTTTTTGTCTCTATTTTTGGAGTTCTTGTTTTCCCTTCTTGTGGGGTACCTTCTTTTGTTTTATTAGCTATGGTCAATACCTTGTTGTCCCTTCTTGTGGAGTACTTACTGCAGTTGTCTTGTGATGGTCTCTACCTTGGAAAAATTGTTCCTAAGTCCTTATGATAGAGATCAAACCCTAGAGGTTTGATCCATGAACCTAAAACTATTTCTGAGCATATTATAAAGGTTTTCATCAACACATGTGACAGGTACATATTTCTTAGATCAGGAGGTGAGCTTGAGGTTTGTCTTTTCACTCATAAATTTTGTTTATACTCATAATTTAATTTAGATCTGTTTATTTATTTTCTCATATATGTTGATCTTGTGAACATAAAAATAAAAAGGCATTATTTGTTTCTATTTTTCCCTAATTCTAACAATTTTCCTATGACTTTGACCAAGGGCACACTATTCTAGGAACCCTCCTCACACCTTCTTGTGACCATTCTTCTTTCTATTCTTAGCCTATACCAACTCAACCTACTTGAGTAAACCTTGCTAATTTTACTTATGGTTGACTTTGATGGAATTTTCTATTTAGAATTGATGTTATTTCCTTGAGGACCCTTCCCATTTATGTGACTGATCCTAACACTTTCCATTTCTAGTGTAGGGAGGGTGCTCCTTACTTGAAGGAGGTTTTCCCCATATTTATGACACCCTACATATTTCTACTTATAGTACCTAGCTTCCATTTCAATACGCATTGCCATTTCAATTTTGTTTACCCTACTCATTTTTTTCATTCATATTTAGCTCCATATAAGGCATTGGTTGATCTATAAGGTTATCTATTCATTAAAAAGACACGCATTTAGTTATACTTGATTTTCATGCATCCTTAGGCATAATGTTGAGCATACATATTAGTTAATTTTATTTATTGTCCTTAGCTTTTCTTTAAAAAAAAAGAAAGTAGCTGAAGTTTCAAGAGTTTGTATAGTGAAGCCTATATATAGTTTAAGTATTTTTCTAAGTATTTTTCTAGGAGTATATATATATATATATATATATATATATATTTTTTTTTTTTTTTTTTTTTTTNTTCCAAGAAAAAAAACTTATATTTGCTATTTCATCAAGAAATCAAAATATACCTTGCTAAGCCTTGTTGCTATGTTTTGATCCCTTATTTTTTAGTAGTTCATGTTTGGTCATTATAATCTTCAGACTCAAAATGAATCAAAACATAAACCTCAAAGGAAACATGTCTTTACAAGTTAATCATTAACTTAACCATACATACAAAAAATTCAGAGTACAAACTGATGTACTGTAGAAAATAGAGATTTTTTGGAGTGTTCATGTATGACTAAGGAACCTTCCTCCAACACTATAGCTTCCTTTGATAATGCTTCCACCTTGATAATTAATTCTCTATACACATGTTTAAAATAAATATGTTGTAAATGAAACCTATATTCTACAATTCTTTCAAGTAAAGGAGCAAGAACCAGATTTGAGATTGTGCATTGATTATTACACCAATCTGTAAGCAATTTATTTTCACCATGTTTTTGAAGCTCTGTTATACCTTTTGATAATGAAAATCTGAGAAGAATCCATAGGCACAAGATTCAACTTTGTTATTTGTTTATATTCCCACTCCATATTTTAGTAAGAATTAATGGCGTTGGTTGAGATATAATATGGCACCTGCTCAACATGAACCCGGGGTTCCTTGACAAGCCCCATTGAAGAAACCCTATGCATAATATTTATTAATTGTAGGCTCCTTAATAACTATGTGAGATGGTCTCTTTGTGATTTTGCTACATTCTTTAAATATGATTTGAATTTTTTGCACCACAATAGAAACTTCCAAGGACTTGTCTTCGAAAATCATTTTATTTTTGGTTACCCACAATCCCCATATCACAAAACATGGAAGTGATTTAAAATACTCCCCATCAAGTTTGAGTGCCACACCTCAAAACATTGTACTAAAGATGCACTTTAGTAGTAGATATATATACCTTAGAGGATCTACTAAATCTTTTATAGATGAATAGGCTAAAATGAAAGATTAACATTTTCTAGTTGCAAAATTTAAAAATATCAAAAAAGGAAAAATAAATTGTCATTTTTTTTAAATACCTACAAGTTGTCGCTATTACGACGTATGGTAACGTCACTCCCATGGAATAATCTTCGTTGATATATAGCTTAACGTCAGTTGAGCGACATTACCATATGTCGTAATACCGATGTATGGTAACGTCACTCCCATGGAAAACATGTCATTGATATATATCTTAATGTCGGTTGAGCGACATTACCATACGTCGTAATATCAATGTATGATAACGTCGGTCTCATGGAAAACACGTCGTTGATATATAGATTAATGTCAGTTGATAAACGTTACCATACGTCAGTATTACGACGTATGGTGACGTTGCTCCCATAGCATCCATGTAGTGGAGACCGACGAAATGGGACGTTAGAATTTCAACGTCTCTGACGTTGTTGTAGCGATGGCTATATGGGGTTTGGATAGTCAAATCTGAGATGACACGTGTCTACATGAAATTTCACAATAGAGACGATATCTATGGCACTGTAAAAGTGACATCATGTGAAATGTCATTTTAGGGGGTTTGTTGTTTGTTGTTCTCCCGACAATATAAAGTGGCAATTGCATCGAACGCACCATCGTAATTTGACCCAAATGTACTAGTGACATGATTATTATATAATTCAATTGTTGAACTATTGTCACAAAATATAGGAGTTGGATTCTTTTCTTCATGTGCAATATCACTAAGGATCCTTCTCAACCAAACTGCATGACATGTTGTTGAAGCTTTGCCACATATTTTTCTTCTGTTGAATAAATTGTGACGATGGGATGTTTCTTAGAATCCCATGAGATCAAACCTGTACCAAACATAAATGCATACCCATAAGTACTTTTCCTGTCATTAACACTACCTACAAAATCACTATCTGTATATCCAACAAGTGAATCATCTTATAAAGTAGAACACGAAATTCCATAATCTGTTGTACCTGCAGTATACCTCAAAATTCTTTTTCCAACTTTCCAATGAGATATTTTGGGATTTTCCATAAATCTAGAAATTAAGCTTACTGCATACATAATATCTGGTCGAGGAGTTGTAAGGTACATGAGGCTTCCTACAAGCCTCTTATACAGTGTATAATCATTTTTTGTTCCTTCATCTTGTTTACTTAGTTTTGTACCTTCTTCAATTGGTGTATCTGTCGGTTTTCTTTTGTTCATTTTGAACCTTTTCAAAATATATGTGGCATATTTTTGCTAAAAAATAAAAATTCTATTTTCAAATTTCTCAACTTCAATTCCTAGAAAATATTTCATAAGAACAAGATCAATTATTTCAAATTCACTTTGCATGGCTACTTTGAGTTCATTCAACAATAAATTTCATGTATAAATCATGTCATCAACATAGATACAAACTATCAAAATATTACCTCTCTGGTCTCTTTTGGTGTAAAGTGTGGGCTCATTGTTGCTCATGTTGAACCCATTGTTTAGAAAATAAGTATCATTGCGACTGTACCAATCTCTTGGAGCTTTCTTCAAACCATACAATGATTTCTTCAATATGTATACTTTGTACTCTTTACCTCTGATCTAAAATCCCAGTGGTTGATCCACATAAATTTATTCCTTTAAAATGCCATTTAGAAAGGTTGATTTAACGTCCATTTGATAGACTAGCCATTTTTTTTAGCTGCAACTGCAAAAAATACTCTGACAATATCCAAATGTGCTACTGTAGAAAATGTTTCTCTATAGTCAATACCGGGTTGTTGAGCAAACCCTTTTTCTACAAGTCTTTCCTTGTGCTTCTCTACTTTCCCTTTCTCATTGAATTTTGTCTTATACACCCATTTAACTCCAATGTTAGTTTTACTTGTAGGGAGATCCACAAGATCCCATGTGTTGTTTCTTTCAATTGCCTCAAATTCTTCATTCATTGCATCAACCCATTTTTCTTCCTTGACTGCTTCTTCAAAGTATATTGGTTGATAGGATAACAAAACAAAGTGTGCTTGTTGATCCATGTCATCATTATGCTCATAAATTTCTCTCAATGTTCTTGTTCTTTGGTTCCTTAAGTTTGCTATAGTGGGATCCAAATCATTACTAGAAGAAGAAGATGATGATGAAGAAAAACTATTCTCTATTTGTTCTCCTTGGACTTGTACTTTCAATCTTGGAATTCTTGGTGGAGAATCTTGTTGTCCCGTAGCTTCCACTTGCTTATATTCTTGTATAGAAGGAATTTGATCTACACGTGTTTCACTTGTTTGGTTATCCCAAGATTTATATTCTTGGAATTTCACATCTTTGTTTACTATCAACTTCTTGGCAATACGATTATACAACCTATATGCTTTAGACTGTTCACTATATCCCACAAATATACATTTTCCAATTTTATCATCAAGCTTTCTCCTTAGCTCTTTAGGAACATGAGCATAAGCTACACAACCAAAAACTTTAAAATGAGAAACGCTAGATTTCATACCACTCCAGGCACAACACCTCAAGGGAGCAACACCCTTGCAAGTCTAGGCTAAGCCCTTATTGGGAACTATGTTGGTGGGGGAAATATCTATTCCTCATCAATTCCTCCCATTTTAAGTGGAAATAAACCCCAATTTCCTCCTAGTTTAGGAATGGAGCTAGGGAGAGTGAAGAAAGATACAATATTTGGGACAATTGTAGTTGCACTAAGTGGCTCTGGTGCTAAGAAATGGACCGTCATCTTGAAAAATTATGTGCCTAGTTTATGAAATCTCCAGTGAGATGAGAAATTCTTGGGTATCAGGAAAACATCTACTATCAAAGTGCAGTTAATGGAAATACTACTAATGAGATAATAAAAAAACACCCTATGCGTGCTAAGACACAAGAGAGCGCCAATGCTACATATCTACAAAATGGAATAAGTTGAGATGAGATGTCATGTGTTGTCCTCCTAACTGGTAATAAAAAGAAGTGGGGAAAATGTTCAATAGAGGTTGCTAAATGTATGATACATTATCAAAGAAGTGAGTCATTGATGTGTAAATGATGATGATGTCTAGTATGAAGTGTTTCTTTGTTGGGGTAGTAGGAAAAGAACACAAGTGCCTCATGCTTATAACAATGAGTTGTGGAAAACAATGGATGACACAAGATGAAAGTGTCATAAATCACTAAGAGAGAATGGAAAAATCCATGGGTGTATGAAAATGGAAGAGGGGTCAATAGATAGTGTGCTTGAAATTCAACACGTATTTGAAAATAAAGAGAGATGCAAGTGTCCCATTGTGTTGAAAGTGTTGCAAGGTATCTCTAATTACCCAAAATTAGTGTGTGAACAATAATGGTGGGGACTCATTCATGAAATCAAAACCTCTAATTACCCTATTTGCACTCTAAGACACAAGGGAACCTCGGTGCTACAAATATACAAAATAGAATAAGTGATGAGATGTCATGTGTTGTCCTCGTGAGTGGTAATACAAAGAAGTGTGGAAAATGTTCAATAGAGGATGTTAAATGTATGATACATCATCAAATAAGTGAGTCACTGATGTGCAAATGATGATGAGGTTGTCTACTATGAAGTGTTTCTATGCCAGAGTAGTAGAAAAAGAATACAAGTGCCTCATGCTTATAACAATGAGTTGTGGAAAATAGTGGATGACACAAGATGCAAGTGCCATAAATCACTAAGAGAGAATGGAAAACCCCATGGGTGTATGAAAATGGAAGAGAAGCCAATGGATAGTTTGTTTGCAACTGGGAACATATTTGAAAATAAAGAGGGACACTAATGTCTCATTGTGTTGAAACTGTTGCAAGGTATCTCTAATTACCCAAAATGAGTGTGTGAGAAATAATGGTGGGGACTCATCCATGAAATCAAAACCTCTAATTACCCTATGTGTGCACTAAGACAGAAGGGAGCCACGGTGATACAAATCTACAAAATGGAATAATCTAAGATGAGATGTCGTGTGTTTTCCTCCCGAGTGGTAATACAAAGAAGTGTGGAAAATGTTCAATAGAGGATGCTAAATGTATTATACATCGTCAAAGAAGTGAGCCACTGATGTGTAAATGACGATGAGGTCTACTATGCAGTGTTGCTTTTATAGAGTAGTAGAAAAACAATACAAGTGCCTCATGTTTATAACAATGAGTTGTGGCAAATAGTGTATGACACAATATGCAAGTTCCATAAATCACTAAGAGAGAATGGAAAACCCCATGGGTGTGCAAAAATAGAAGAGGGGCCAATGGATAGTGTGTTTGCAACTGGTAGCATATTTGAAAATTAAGTGGGATGTCAGTGTCTCATTGTGTTGAAAGTGTTGCAAGGTATCTCTAATTACCCAAAATTGGGTGTGTGAGAAATAATGGTGGGGACTCATCCATGAAATGAAAGCCTCTGTGAGTTATTCAAAATATGCCTAGCACAAAAAATAACAAAAAAAGTACTTGTGCCTTACGATGTGATGAATTTGATATCTTCCATCTAGAATGTTGTGTAGACTCATATATAAAGAGAAGAGGTACACTGTAAAATTTGGTGTAGAGTGATTGGATATGGGGTTGAATGGTGACCTGGAGAGGGTGTTAAAGGTGAGGCGTTTCTAGGAATATAAAATCTCTACTCTAGATAGGGTTGACATGTTTCAGGTCTAATAGAGTATTGATAGTTTGAACTTGGAGCTATACCTGAGAATAAATCCACGTGGATGCTCTGATGTGATAGGAGGGCACAACTCTCTGGTGATGATATTTTTTAGGATGGTGGTCAAGATCCATAGGAGTGTTCTCTAGCGAATTTGGTGTCTCAACTATGTTTTTCATTGTTGTAGCTATTGAGAGCATTAGAGTGCTAAGTGTGCAAGGAATTTTGAGAGGGCCGCAAGAAAACAAAAATGGTTGAGTGTTGAGCAAGTTAGGGGGTAGAATAAATAGCTAGGAATGGGGTAAAAGGGAGAGAGGATATTGAGTACAAGGGTAAAAATAGAGGGAGTGACACTTGTGCAAACTGATTTATTGAGATGTTGCAGGACGAGGAAGGGGAGCAACAACAGATCAGGTCAATTGAAAGGTTTTCCCATATTTCACCAAATGGTAGGTTTTGTTGTTAGCATTGTATAGGGATCAATGTTTCTTTTGATAAGGAATGTTGAGCAATAAATCTAAGAAATCAATGGGAGACATGTCATATTCTACATTATACTATAAATTTTTGATGGAAAATGATGAATAATCATGTTTTTTATTAATAGACGAGGATTGTATTGTTGAATCCAACCAAGGTGTGATCTGGATTTTATGAGCATAATGAAATGAATAAAGATCTATATTATTAACACATAGATTCAATGAACAATAGCAAAAATACAATAAAAATTGGCTTCTATTAATAAAGAAATATGTTGAAATTGTAAAATGTAGATTGAAACAAGCTTGCTAGAATGGTGGTGGCTTATCTCTGAGAAGAGATGTGACGGATGCACTCATTCGTAAGAACATGAGTACAATGAGGCTATGAAAGCCTTTTTACAATAAATATGAATGTAAAAACCATATACATCCAAAAACCCAACCCTAGGAGATGAAGCACCAAGAGTCATGTGGGCCCCGTTGGGGTAAGTTGGTACATCAACTTCCCGAGGTCGTAAATTTTGCATACGATCTTAATTTTAGGCGCACGATAACTTGTTGGAAAGGTTTATCTGAGGAATACACATTATGCTATGAAATTGTGACTCTGTCTATAGTTTGATTGTGGCGAGCCCTAAAAATGTTGTTTAGGGCCTCAAAATGGCCCCGAAAGTTCAGGACCTGAAAACTAGGAAAAAAACTACCAAACTAAAAATTGTCAAGCTGAGTTAGTTGGAATAGGTGGGTAGCCACCAATATCCACCTATATAAATCCTCTCCCCTTATGAATAAATGGTCTCTGTTGCGTTGAGTTCCCCCATCAGATGAGGAAATTTCTGCTGAATTTCGCCTTGGGTTAGCCACTTGCCTTGGTGCAGGATCTACCCTGCTTTAACAACCCGATAAAGATGGATCATCTACTGGTGAGTTCCCTTGACCCGTGTATCCACGATATGATCAGTGGATTCCTATTCCATGTAGTCAAGGTTTATCTTTGTTGGTTTCAACTATTCTACTATCTCTGAGGAGTCTAATAATTGTGGAAAATATGTCCGAAGGAGATCCACATTGAACACTAGGTGTAAGTCAAGGAAGGGGGGAATGTTGAGCTCAAAAGAATTTTCTCCCATAGCCTTAGTGACGGTGTAAGTTCCATACAGGAGTGGATGAAGCTTCCGATGGGGCCCTGTAAGGCATTCTTTCTGCAAATGCAACCAAACTTTGTCTCCCACCTGAAACTTGTGTGGCACCCGATGTTGATCATGGCATTGCTTGTATTTGGGATTGGACTTCTGTAAAATATATTGAAATTATTGGTAGATGTGTTTTATCCGCTCAATGAACTGGGTGGATTTGTCAGCTTCAGTTTGAGAATGGGTTGAGTCTTCTTGGGTGGCCGCAAGGGATAGTGGAACATCCACAGGACCCAATGGTTGAAATCCCAACCCCACGTGAAAGGGGTTGTGGTTGGTTGAGTTATGTATGGATATGTTGTAGCTGTGTTGAACATAGGGAAGAATCACATCCCATGTGCAGGAGTTCTTTTTATTATACATGCATAGGATATGCACGATCATCCGATTGACGACCTCATTTTGGCCATCCATCTGAGGGTGGAAGGGAGTGGATTTGGTGAGCTTGGTGTCCAGCAATGACCAGAGGATCAACCAAAATGTGTTGAGGAATCGACTGTCCCAATATGAGATAATGTTTTATGGTATCTCAAAATGTACCCACACTCGTTCAAAGAAGATCTTGGCAGTGGCCTCCACTGTGATGCTCTTCTTGTAGGAGGCTAGAATCACCATCTTGAAAAAGTGATAAACAACGAAAAAAACACATTCATTTCCATGCTTGGTGGATGGAAGTACCAACATGTAGTCCATTGAGATGGATTCCCATGATCTGTCAGGAGTAGGAAGAGGGGTGTACATTTCTCATTTCTTAGTGGCCAATTTAGAAATAGCACAGGCAGTGTAGGACCTGATATACTTGCTGAAATCATGTCAAAGTTTCATCCAGTAGAAATGTTGTTGCAACACTGCCACTATATTTTCTACACTGAAGTGTCCTGCCACCCGAGTGTAGTGGGATTCCCAAATCAAATTCAATATCTTTTCTTAATGGAACGCGTAGATGGCCTAGACGACCCAACAACCCTTCCTAAAGATGGAAATTAGTGACAATTGTGTTTTCTCCCAACATCTGGTAGGTGGTGGTGAAGTCGATATCTTTCTCATAGAGTTATGGACATCTAGAGGTCTCATGGCCACAAGAGTCTAGCGCCATGGTGAGTGCCGCAACTAGAGGTCGGTTGAGGAAAATAGCGACGTGGTTGGTACTTCCTGTCTTATACTTAATGTTGAGGTGAAACTGTTGCAAGTATGTGGACCACTTATAATGGCGGTCATTCTACAATTTTCCTTGTGTTTTCATGAATTGTAGTGACTTATGATCAGTGTGGATGACTGTCTCCTTCACGAGAATGTAATGCCTCTACTCGCGGCATGCTTGCACAATAGATCACATTTCTTTTTCGTAAGTAGGGTACTTACTGACAACATATGATAGTTTCTCACTATGATAGGCCATGGGGTGGTCGTGTTGAGTGATAATTGCGCCCATAGCATAGTCTGAAGCATCTATCTCGATCTCAAATGGTTGTTGTGGGTCAGGTAATGAAAGAACTGGGGTTAAAGAAAAGCCTTGATTCAAATCATCGAACGCTTGTTGTTGAGATAGGCCCCACACAAAATTTTCCTTACCACCACCGTTGGTTACTTGGCTGAGGGCCCATGCAATATGGGAGAATCCCAACATGAACTTGTGATAGAAATTGGCAAGGCATAAGAAGCTCTAAAGCTCAGTGAGCGTGGTTGGGGCTAGACAATCACGGATGAACTGGATCTTGGTTGGATCCACATGCACACCATTCTTATCAACAATGTAGCCTAGGTATTGGACCATGCCCATGCCGAAGGAGCATTTTTCCAAGTTGGCATATAACTTGTGTTGCAAAAGAGTGTGCATGACCTATTGAATATGTTGCAAGTGTTCCTCCCAAGTCTTATTGTAGATGAGGATGTCATCCAGATACACCACTACAAAAGAATTGGTGAAAGGATACAAGATATCATCCATCATCCTCATGAAATTTATTGGTGCATTTTTCAAACCAAATGGCATGACCAACCATTCAAAAAGACCTTCTTTTGACTTGAAGGCGGTCTTCCATACATATGTCTGCTCTATTGGGACCTGATGGTAGCCAGACTTTAGATCAATCTTATTGAAGTATTTCCCCCCCTCGAGTTGATCAAGGATATCGTCGATTCGAGGAATTTGGTACCGGTTCTTGACTGTGATTTTATTTAGGGCCCAATAATCAATGCAGAGTCGCTAGGTCCCGTCTTTCTTATGAAAAAACATGATTGGGCTTCCACAAGGTAATCATTTGGGTTGGATGTGCCACTTGTGGAGAATTTATTGGATCTAACACTTGAACTCCTCATTTTCTAACAAAGAGCGACGATAGACTAGCCCATTGGGTAGCGGTGCATCGGCAATCAAATCAATGGAATGCTTGACCTGACAGTGTAGAGGTTGTTGGATCATGTTGTCATTGATGCCAATGGTTTGATTTATTGATGTCATTGATTGATGTCAAGTGATTGATTGATTGATGATTGACGTAATATAATATGTATTGTCCTTGATGAGAATGCATAGATGAAGATATATCAATGAGTTGCCATTGATATGATGAATCAATGAGTTGTCATTGATACATGATGAAGATGGATCGATGTGGTTTCATTGGTATATGATGCATTGTTGGAAAAATGTATAGATGACTCATTATTGTCTTATCATGATTTATAAGGTGCACAAATGGATGAACTCCAAAGTGGTCCCCTTATGGTGAAAAACCTCATGGGAAGACGCTTTGCGGATTGAGTTATCCTAAAAGAAATGGTTTGAGGACCCATGCTCTCATTATTGTCTTATCATGATTGATAAGGTGCACAAATGGATGAACTCCAAAGTGGTCCCCTTATGGTGAAAGCCCTCACGAGAAGATGCTTTGTGGATTGAGTTATCCTAGAAGAATGGTTGGAGGACCCATGCTTGTATGTGGAATAATGAGATGAAGATCAAGGAAATTGTTGGTGAAACTATCCTAGATGGATAGTGCTTGTCATGCCATTTCTGGTGGTATTTGGAATGTCACATAACTCCTCATGGTTTGAGATTTATGGCCTTACGAAGATGAAGGACCCCCACATGAAGGCTTGAAGCCCCCAAGGTAAAAGAAGACAAAGTGACCAAAAAGAAGAAATCATTATTTAAATGATAAAGTAAAGTGACAAAGTTAAGGTGGATTATTTAAATAATAAACAGAAGTGGAAAAATCAAGAAATGATAGAGTAAGGTGACAAAATCAAGAAGGAATATTTAAATGATAAAGTATTGGAGAACTTTCTATTTATGGAAAGTGGTTAACCTTAAAATAAGGAAAACCCTAGAAATGGGTTAAGTGACCTAGAGGATAAAAGTATAAATAATATAACAATGGTCTCTTGTAGATCATCCTTTTTGTGGATCAATGGAGAGCTTCTTGTGAGAATATCTTTTGGAGTATTGACGGAGAGCTTATTGTGAGAGCTTATTGAGCATTTTTGGTGTGGAACACTTGATAATATTGAATATCTATAGGTGAATTAGGTAACCAAGGATATATAAGCCTAATTTCATAAAGAAGGTGAAGAAAAGAGGGCTGGAATTGAAGGGAGGATTAATTATTTTCATGATGCTTTGTAAGGTATGTTATTTATAGGTCATCTCACCATTTTCACAATAAATTTTTTTCTATAATGATTCAGACCATGGGATTGATATTCCATTGAGGGAAAATATCCAAGTATATGTGGTAAAAAATTCATCTTGTGGGTCGTTGTATTTGTGGAGATACACTCCGTGGAAAATAGGGTTTGTGGCTAGTCCTGAAACTAGTCTAAAACAAGTGTTTCGGGTAAAAACGTCATAACTTCTTCATAACAGATCAAAATTTAGTGAGACCAAATGTGTTGGTTAGATTAAATTCTGTAGTATTCTTTGTAATATTTTTAGATAGATTAAACAAATAGTCTGTGTGGGGCACGCTCTACAAGGTCACTCTCTAGAATAAGCCAGAATTCAGCAAGGTATGTCATTTTAGCTATAACTCCTTTTTTGAGAGGTTCCAAGTAGTGCCACCTGGAGGAATTGCATAAACACATTGAATAACATTTTGTATCAGTTTTAGATATTTATTCATTACAGGTACAAAGTTATGATTATTTCAAGTTAGGGTTGTTGACTAATCCAAAACTAGTCATGGTTGAGACAAGCAATTGATGAGTTGGCACATACATGAGGTGTATAGTTGATGATGTTGGTACATATTAATGAGTCATTGTTGATGAGTAACTAAAACATGATTGGTATATACTTGGCACATGGTTGGATGGACTTGTTTATGGTACAGGTTGATTACAGGTTGTTTGGCACAGGTTGGTGCATGCTTGATGCTCTTGTTTATGGTACAGATTGATATCTATTGAGGATTGTTGCCTCATCTCAGTTGGTGCTAAGAATGTAAGTTGATTCTTGCATATAGAGATGGTTCTCTTGTAGATTTGTACTCTATTCAGTTGTTGCTGAAAAACCCTCGGATTGAAGTCCATAATAAAAAGAAAAATTGTACATACATCTTGTGTTCTTTGTGTTCCTTGTGGAGATGATTTGTTGATGATATGTTGCTGATATATGTTGTTGATATGTATTCACATATAACTAATTATAAATGATATCAATGAGTAATGAGAAAATGTTGAATGTTAACTAAGGAGTTTTTGTGTAAGAGGGAAGTTTTTGGGAAAAAGATCCCCACACTCATTCACACCGTCCAACAGAGGTACCCCAGTAGGTGAGGAGAAAATGTCTTTGTATTCTTCCACAACCTTATCCACTTGATTCTACTGCATGGAGAGGTTAGTCGCAGAGGCCACTACAATATTTCACTCACTCTAAGAGGGAATCACGAAGAATACAAAATTCATGGTCTGAGAGATGACATTCCTACATTGCTTGGCAGAGATGAAGGAAATGGCACTAGGTGGGAATACCTTAGCTATCCTATACAATTTTATATCCAAAGTAATAATAACAATGTGAGGCCCAAAATCATATACAACATGGTATTTCCATAAATAAGGTTTTCCCAAAAGAACATCAAAAAATTCAAGGGGGGGAAACATCACACAATACCTCATCTTTGAAGGGCTTGATGACATAGGATAGGTGGCATTGTTGGCTGACATGAAGATCGCTTCCTTGGAGGAGCCATCTGATGGTGTAGGGTTGTGAGTGAGACATTGTCAACAGGGCTAGCTGCTTGATGAATTTTGCTGATATGAGGTTCTTCTGGCTACTGCTATCAACAATGAAGTGCAACGGGGTGCCTTTCACCCACATCTGTGAATGAAATAGATGTTCTCCTTCCTCTGGCTCATCAAGTTCACCATGTTGGATCTTGGGGGAAGCAATGGTGGCACTGGGTTATGCGTCAATGATCTGTCTCCCCTTTTTTGGTTCTGACTCAGAGTCAAAAACTGAATCTGATTCGGAGTCTTTCATCTCAGCCACCAATGACTGCTTTGAGTGGAAATCAATAGTGCTATGCCAAGGGATCTTATGGAAGTCGCACCACTTCCTGATATATTTCTTCATCTTTTCATTGTCCTTTCTTGTTTGAAACTTAGAATGGTTGTTATGAGGTCATCCATATTTTCTCTGCCCTTTGTTTTGCGGTTTGGGGCTGCCCTTGCCCTGCTTCTATTGTGAGGGTTTCCCATACCCAAACTGTCACATTTTTTTATTTAAGCTTCTACTCGATTTTGATGCCATATCAATAGGTCGTTCCCAAGGAAGAGATGTCTCAAAACTCCATTTCTTCCTAGATGTATCTATGTATACCACCTCGGTACTTGAGCACTAGATTTCATTCATAACATTTTATACCCAGCTTGGTGAAAAAGGTATGGAAGATATTTGTTAACGCAAGCACTACTTGGTCCCTTTCCTACCACAATGTGGTCCATTTGGTATACAGGTCATCAGAACTTATGATAGGGTAGTATTGTTCCTTAATAGCATCCCTGAAGGACTCTCAGGTGAGTGTGACTGTAAATAATAAGGGTTCCTCTATTGAGTTTTTCTCACAGAAAGTCTCCCACCAATATTTAACATGGGGGACGTCTTTGAGGAGCACAAAAGTAATATTTTCTCTATTCAAAAACTTATGGACATAAAAATACCCTTCTAGCATATTCAACCATTTATCTACAACATATGCATCTATCTGACCTTCAAATATAGGAATATAAAATTTGATATGTACCTTGAAGGGGGAAGTTCCTTCGCTTGAGGAGTATCCATCACTTGTTGGTATTTGTTGAAGGATTTGCACAAAACTATCCATCATCTCATTCCTTTGTTGCGCAAGGGCTTCCTTGAGAAATAGTTTGAAAGGATATCCTGTCCCTTCATCTTTATTTTATTCTTCCATGGAAGGTTACTTGGGCGTGTGAGAGCCTTTTTCCTTAAGAGAAACAAGCTCGAGACCCAACTCTTTGTACCCTTACCTCGTCGAGGACATGCATTAAGAATGACAAGGAGCATAGCGCTCTAATACCACTAATCTGGATTTTATGAGTAGAACAAAATGAATACATATCTATATTATTAACACAAAGATTCAATGAACAATAATAGAGATAGAGTGAAATTTTTCTTCTATTAATAAATAAATATGTTGAAACTGTAAAATGCAGACTAAAACAAGCTTGCTAGAATGGTGGAAACTTATCTCTGAGAAGAGATATGACGGTTGCACTCATTCACAAGAATATGAGTACAATGAGGCTCTGAAAGAATTGTTACAATAAACATGAATTCCAAAACCCTAGACATCCAAAAACCTAACCCTAGGAGATGAAGCACAAAGAGTCATGTGGCCCTCGTTGGGGTAAGTAGGTACATCAACTTCCCGGTGTTGTAACTTTTGCATACGATCTCTATTTTAGGTGCACGATAGCCCGTTGAAAGCTATATCCGAGGAATACACACTATTCTATCAAAATATAAATTTGTCTATAGTTTGATTGTGGTGATCCCTAAAAACATTGTTTGGGACCTTAGAACGACCCCAAAAGTTCAAGATCTAAAAACTCGGAAAAAAAACTGCCAAACTGAAAAACTACCAAGATGATCTAGTTGGAATAGGTGGGTGGCCACCGATATCCACCTGGATCAAGGTGATAGGGATAAGGGTGAGGGGTGGTAGGAAGGAGGAGACAATTGACAAAGGTTTGAGATATCATATTCTTTTAGCTTCCTTGTCAAGGACCATAGTGGGGAGTTTTTCTTTAATTTGGAAATTATGAGTTAAAAGTAGAGCTGGTGTTGAATAGGACTCGAATGGTTGCATCAAGAGCAATGATGAATAAATTGTAGTTTGGTTTGATACTAAGACAACCTTAAAATAATAATAAGGTGCACAAGAAGAAGGGGATATGAGGAATTCACTGACTTGTTCAACAAAAAATAGGTCTTTGGATTGTTCTTTTTGTTGTAAGAAGTGACACTATCATGGATGACATGAAGTATTTGGGTGAGGACTAGGACTCAAGGATGTATATGATTGGGATGGTCAAGGTCACGGGAGTTGACACCATTAGGGTTACAATTAGAGTTAGGATTATAAATGAGGTTGTGTTAGGGTTAGGGTTAGAGTTAGAAGTTTGAAGGGTTGAAATCTAGGTTTTATGGTGAATCTTTGTTCAATGGTGAGGGCATAGGGGAACTATTTGTCAATATTATTTCTCTCAAAAACAACTGCATCATTACAAAAAATATTAAGCAAACCATAATTGAATTTAAGCATAAGAACTTGTTTCATATCTCTAATCTAAAGCCATAGGTAGAACTTTGTGAACAATTTAATGAATTGGTGTATATATTGACTTTGAGCTTGACGCAAATACAACAAATTGCACATGAGTTTAGATAAGTAACTTGGTAGATAAAATCACCTTATCAAGGACTACCACAAGGCATCATATGTATTAATGATGTTGGAGGTGCTACTAGCAACCTATTCGTTGTTTAGTTCCACATATACGTTAGCAAAATATTGGTGATATTGCCACCAAGCTTTAGAAAGTCCCACTAAGTCATTTTCTTCAAGAAGGAGACATTTATCTTTGATCATGGTTGGACACATCAAGAAGTATGCTATAAGATTGTGTATTCAAGAGTTTAGGAAATCTTTGTTCATTTAGCCACCATACTTAGGTAACTTGAGATTATAGTGTCCAACTAGAAGGTGAAGGTGGAATACCTAGGTTGAAACTTGAGGAATTTGGTGAGAGTGATGGAAATTAATTGTATAAAACTTTGTAAACTAGGCTTTGTGTCCTCAAAGGAATGAGTGATATGATGATCCATTATGAGAAAGGACTATGTATAGGTGAATCCGTAGGAGTTGGTTAGGGTTTTGTAGAACTATAAATAAGTATTGAACAAGGGATAAGGAGGGTGATGCAACACTAGAAAAAATGATGCAATCCTATGAAGAGGTAGTGATGATGAAGGGAATATTCCAAAGAACCCAACAAGGGTGACATGGAAACTAGGGGAGGAGGTGGGTGGAGGTTTGTCCGGGTGACATAGGCCAAAAATAGAGCATAAAATTAGTCAAGGTTGACGGAGGCCAAGAAATCCCAACCAAGGATGTACCGAAAAAACCCAATCAAGGGAATGTATTGATAAAATAAATGATGGGGTGGGAGGGTGGCCTAAAAATACCTCTAGGAGTGATAGATCTGGGTAAAAATTAATTTTATCTACAAATAAATCAACTGAGAGAGGTTTCTAGGGTGGATGGTGGCCTCAAAAAAATTAGGAAGTAAAGAAATCGTGTGCAAGGAGAAGAGTAGGGTGGGAGGGTGGCCTTCAGATAACCCTAACAGGCCAAGACCTCATTGATTTTATACCAAATGATAAGCAATGGACAACTATAAACAAGACCAAGAGAAAAAATCCACAAGAAAAGACCGTATTTGATCTAAGAGATAGAGAAATCACAAGATGAAGTTGAATATTATCCAAAAGAAAAGATAAGTCATGACAAACCCAAAAATTGGAGAAGATGAGAACAAATTCCTTACTTTATTAATGAATCCAAGCAACCTTTTTATAGTCTTACAAAGTCTCCAAGTAAAAAACCCTAATATAGGTATGCATGTCACTCAAGTTACAAAATAATATAAAATGCATATGTGCCAACTCCAAGCTAGAAAGAGATTCCTTGCTAACTAACTCACACAATTAAATATAAAATAATGTAGGTTCCCATAGAAGTTTTTACCCCTAAGGGGGTAGCACCCCTCAAACATTTTTCTACCTATCTAAACTAGCTAAGCTAGTTAGGTTGGCTTGTTGACTTCATCCTCAAGGGAGCAATGCTCCTCCATGTCTAGGTTGATTGGGTAGCTAGAATTTTGAGCTAGTTGTGTTGGTTGATCCCTTTTTGCTAGTCAGGGACATCTTTGTTCCTCACCAAGGTACCATCCTCAAAAACAGGGGAAGTGTTAAATGGGTTTCCCTTGAAAATGCATTACACGAAAATAATAATAATAAGCATGCATGTATTTTAAATAAAAACATAGGTAATGTATTATGTTTTTTAAACCTGAAAACTAAATACATGATTCAATTTGAGATGTACATTTTTTAGTTCTAAAATCCACATTTAAGCATGGTTATACTTGAAATATCGATTTTTAAAATTTTTCAATCCATGTTTAAATAATATTATACTAAAGTTCATTTAAATAAGTCCCTATTTTTAGATATGTCATTGAGTGGACAAAAAATGAGGAAGAAAATATACCCAACAATTAATTTGGGATGTAGGAAACTTCATGGTGAAATTGTGTCAGATCCAACTAATCATTGAGAGTTTACATCCTATTCCCCCTCCACATTCCTCATGAAGATCATCTCATGGAAAATTTGTGGCCTTAATAGAAGGAGCAAGAAAAGGCTCCTTTGAAATTGTATTATGGTAGAAAATCTAGATATCCTACTTCTTAAAGAGACCAAAATGAGCAGGAAATGAAGTTGATTCCATTATAGGTAGGTGTTGGAGAAAATGTAATCATGTAAATATTGATTCGAGAGGATCGGTAGGTGTCTTATATATCCTTTGGAACCAACAATAATCATCCTTGATAACTTCTTCACCACCAAATGAACCATTTTAGCTCAATACAAAGTCATCAGATCTTATAAGGAGGGGATCGTAACCAATGTGTATGGGCCACATATACTTTCAGAAAATAAAAAATAAAAAAACTCTTTTTCTGAAAAATATGGAAGGCCTACGTGAAATCATTCAATATCAAAGATGGATCATGGGAGTTGACTTCAATATTATTCTCTCACTCTAAGAGAAGAGAGGTGGTATGCGTCGGTTGGATGGAGATAGCAAGGGTTTTAAGAACCTTGTAGATGCTTTTCATCTAGTAAATATTGATAACATCAATGGAGACTTCACATGATCTAACAAGAGATTGAGGGTCCCTGCAGATCACGAGTCTCTTGGATTGGTTCCTAATCTTGGAACCCTTGATGATCGATGGAATTTTCATGGAATACAACATTCTCTCAGTGGCTAGATATGATCACTAGCCCATACAACTATGGATGGATATTGTAGGCACCCCATGCCGCAAACCCTTTAGATTTGATAAATTTTGGCTGACTCATCTCTACTTTCAGGAAAATGTTTAGAAATAGTGGGAAGAAGTAGCCATCCCTCATGGTACATTGATGTATCAATTTAGCAGAAGCTAAAGAACTTCAAACATCATTTAAAATAGTGGAATAAAAATACCTTTGGCAACATCTTCAAAGCTCAAAGGGACTTGGAGTAGCGAATGAAGGAAATTAAATAGGAAATCCTTACTCAAGGAAGATCAGATCAACTCAAAGAGGAAGAGGAACATGTTAAGCAACAATTGGAGGACAAGTATACTCCAAAAGAAACCCTCTGGAGACAAAAGTCTAGAATTTAGTGGCTCGAAGAGGGTGAACAAAGCTCCAAATTTTTTCACAAATCCATGATTCAAAGGAGACACCTCAACCACATCACCAAGATCAAGGGCATTAGGGGACAACCCATAATGTCTCACTTAGAAATAGAGCAAGAATTGGTAAGATTTTACCAGGATCTTCTCAAGAAACCCTGCCCAGACAAATCAAAGGTCATTGCAAAAATCACATAGCACATCCTCTCTCTCATATCCATAGAAAACAATTCACCTCTCCTCAGGCCAGTGACTCTAGAGGAGGTTGATCAAGCTATCAAGGACATGCCAACTGGAAAGTCCCCAGGACTGGATGAATTCACCATAGATTTCTTCCATTTTGTTGGTAGTTGGTTTAGGAGGAGATTTGGTAGATAATCGAAGACTCTCACAATACTCGTAGTGTGCTTCCAGTTCTCAATGCTACCTTTCTTAATTTAATCCCCAAGGAGGAGCAAGTCTCACACCCAAACAATTTTTGTCCCATAACATTGTGCAATGCCATCTACAAGATTATCACAAACGTAATTTCTCTCTGAATCAAACCCCTTCTCTCTTTCATTATATCGCATGAAAAATCAGGTTATGTAGAGGGGAATCAAATTATGGATGGTTTCATCCTCTCCCATGAGGTCATTCACTCCTTGAAATCATCTGACACTCCCAGTATGATTATCAAACTAGATCAATCCAAATCTTTCGACAAAATCAGTTGGCAGTTTATGAGATATCTCTTTCTCGCCTTTGGTTTTAATGAAGAATGGGTTAATTGGAACATGAAACTAACCTCCTCATCTTTCTTTTCAATCATGTTCAATGGTGTTCCCTCCATACCTTTGTCCCCTTCTCGAGGAATCCATCAAGGTGACCCCCTTTCCTCTTTTCTCTTTGTCATTATAGAAAAAGGACTTAGTCGATGCATCAAGGATGCCAAAGAAAATGGATCACTCAAAGGCCTTCCCTTGCATGGTTTGAACCCCACCATCTCTCACAACCAATTTTTTGATGGTACTATGATGATGGGATCCCCCAAGGTCAAACAATCTCGTCACATCCTTTTCATTCTCAATGACTTTAGTGAATCCTTAGGCACTTCCATTAATACTGAAAAATCCAAGATCTTCTTCTTCAATACTCATTGGACCAATCAATCCTTCATCTCTCACATCTTGGGGTTCAACAGGAGTTCTCTTCTTTCCAAATATCTTTTCATCCTCCTCATTGACATATTCTCTCCAAAACTTCTCTTGGAATGGATTGCTTTCCTCCATTGAAAAATGCCTGAATTCTTGGACCTTCAACACATTATTGTTAGTCTCTTAGTGCTCTTAAAATGGCGGGAGGAAGTGGCTTAGGGAATACCCAATTTCTTAACCAGATCATGGGAGCCAAAATCTGGTGGAGGTGGCTCAAGAATCCAAGGGATCTTTGGGCTCAAATGTGGCAACACAAATATACACCCGTAGTGGAAGAGGAGAAACTTATTAGATGGAATGAACAAAAGAATGGCTCCCTGATATTGAATGTGACCTAGCATAACTGCTCCCTCATTCAGGAGCATACTTTTTGTGAAATTAGAGGAGGTTGGGAATCACTATTCTAGTCAGATTCTTGGCAAGATATGCCTCCCATAAACCAATTGGATCAATTGAATTCTTTTCAAGAAAGAATACATCAAGAAAGACCCAAATGGGTAGCATAATATCGGAAAATCAATCCTCCTGCCTTCTCCTAGAGGGAATGGAAGACCACCCATACAGACCTTAACATCCTGGAAGATATGGACTTAGGAACTTGGAAAGATGAAGAAACGCTTTAGAAAATTTGAATTAAACAAGGCCATGACATACTTCATCAGGGACACTCCACAAAACTGATATTCACCATAAAGGAAGCCTATGGCCTAAAGGATTCCTTTCATATGCTTCCTAGGGACAATACTTGAAAAAATATTTGGAAGGCTAATATTTGGCCCAAAGTAAATACATTCCTATTGTTGGCATGTTTTTACAGGAAGAGTGTGCTTGTCATTGATGGCAAGAACAACAACGACGATGACAAACAAGAAAAACATAAGCTCGGGAGGAGAAGCGAACAATATCCAGAGATCAAATATCATAAGGAAAAACATAGTACAGAAACATGATCAGGATCAACACCTCCACAAGACAAACTAGGACCGATTGAGAATTCGATTATCCGAATACCCGATAACCGTTGGATCACTTTTAAGTGGAAGGACAGAATAAGCTAGAATAGTAGCATTGAATATAGATTGGGCCATCGATCTAAGAACATCATCGACGAAATTTTTTTGGTTCATTTCAAAAGTTGTGAGGAGGTTACTATTCGGGGAATCTCACTTCGAAATAATTGGCAACTTGAAAGTTGAATTACCCGAAGCCTGAAATCTGAAATGAATAAGGACCATCAGATCTGGAGAAAATGCGATGATCGTTGGATTTAATCCAAAGCAAAGTTGCATCGCAGACAGATCGAGCCATTGATCTAATATATTGATCAAACGAACACCATTTGTTTCGGGTCTAAAGTTATGAGGAGGTTACGCTCCAGAGAAATCACTTCAAGAATTTCCAGTTAAGATTTGAAATACCCAAAGCCCAGAGAGTCAGAGAGCCGAAATACATTCTTGACTGTCGGATCATCCAAAGTAGATCTCAGTCATCATATCATCCGAAGAAGATCTCAAGCGTCAGATCGTCCAAAGTGAATTTGGGTCATTTGATCCAGAGCGTCAATTTAAGTTTTGAATTTCCCGAAGCCCAGAGACCCAGAAAGCTGAAATAAATTCTCAACCGTTGGATCATCCGAAGTAGATCTCAGTCGTCAGATCGTCCGAAGAAGATCTCAAGCGTCAGATCGTCTGAAGTAAATCTGGGTCGTCTGATCTAGAAAAGATCTGGCGTAATCCTATGGACTCCAGGTAAAGACCTGAAGTAAGACTCAACTATCCGATACATAAGGACACGTGGCAGGAATCTGTGAACTCTGGCTAAAATCATTATGGGAAAGCGTGCAGCTTGAGAATTGAAATCGCCAAAGCCCAGAGTAGCAAAGTGGATCTTGATCGTTGATCGAGAAAGGGGGCACATGATTGTTGATATAGTTGAGAGGTAAAATCCCTGAAGTAGAGGAAGAGCCATTGATTGAGAAGGACAGGTGTTCGCAAATCATCGACTCTGGAAGATTGGTGTACGAAAGAAAGCAGGCTTTGAGATTTGAAAATCCCGAAGCCCGGATTACGAAATAAATCACAGTTGTTGATTTAGGAAGGTTAGATCTGATCCATAGATCGTGAAAGAACAAATCTGAGCCGTCTGTTCAGGAGCACCATCAATATCGTGAGATCGATGGTCTCGTCGCATTGCGGGGTCAGAACATGCTCGGGTGTTAATTTTTCGTGAGCGGGCCGTAATTGAAACCACGATTTTGGAGAAAGGGTATGTGGCAGCTGGAGGTGGATTGCAGGGAGAAAAGTGGTTGATCCCAAACCACTCTTGGACGTGCCCGCAATCATTTTCTTACACAAGGACGTAGCCCAAGGTCACATGCAACAGGGGGATAATGAGAAGAGAGTTGGTGCCCGCAATTATGTGGTCATGTGAGACCATCGCCCAAGCTCATAGCTAGTGGTCATGTGGAGAGGAACGTTGCGCTAGATGCTAGTTCGTGCATGTAAATTTCATGAGGACCTGTGGATCAAAAAACCTCTATGTGTATAATCCAACGATGCTGATCAAATTACCGAATCTGATTGAAGGGTTGTTGTTTCACTTCGTGGTTTCTTGATCAGTTATGATTCAATTACACTAACTGAATCATTGTTTTGGAACATTGGAATCATTGCTCTGGGATGTTGGAATCATGGCTCTTGAGTGTTTTGAGATTCCCGAAATGGGCATTGGATATTCGAAGAGAAACGTATGATGAGGGCATGAATAAAAGAAAGATGTCATGACAGAGAGAGGTTGTTGTTCCTCGGTAAAACAAGTTGAACTGTATGCAATCAAGGAGAGCAGGAACAGAGCGTGAAAGATGCAGAGATGAAGAACATAAGTTGGACAAAGTAGAAATGGTGAAAACATTAGACTATATGAGAACCTTAAGTGCAAGAAGATGCGAGCAGGAACACACTAATGGAGGCATAGCATAGCAGTGTAGCAGAATAGTGATAAGACTGGTAAGCCATTGATAAATTCTGTATCACTTTAATAAATTTCAGAAAGAAAATATTTATATCTCAGGGTGGTAGGGTGGTGCTAGGGAGGATTGTTTTCCTTAGAGTTTCAAGTGGGTTCTTGAACACAGGAAGTTGTATCTTCCATCTGGTTGCATCCAGAAAAACCAGGGTGGTAGGGTGGTGCAAGGGAGAACCATTGTTCTCTGTTATATAGGTTGGTGCTTGTGTGACTGGAAGTTGGTGCTTCCATCCAGTTGGTACTGGAACACTCAAGGAGTTGGTGCTTCCTTCTAGTGGGTGCTCGAGAAACCAGAGAGTTGGTGCTCTCAACAAGTTACAGCTTGTTAAAGAAGAGGTTGTAGCCTCATTTTGAGTTGCTGCTCAAAGAAAGATGATGTATAGAACTTAAAAGACTGCCTATCATTCTAAGAAGAAGAGGTTTTCTCCCTTTATGGGTTTCCTCATGAATATCTGTCTCTGTGTATATCATATGTGTGATTGATGTTTTTTATTTTTGTTGTTCATGTCTTGCATAATCTTAATGATCACTTGGAGAAGGTTAATAATATTTTAATAGGCATAAATTGTTTAAGCACAGTAACAATTGATTCACCCCCCCCCCTCAGTTGTCTTAGTAATTCCAACAATTGGTATCATAGCGAGTTCCTTTTATCTAAGGGTAGATCCTAGAGCTTAAACATTACTAGCCAGGAAGGAACTTCAACCAATAAGCCCCCCCTGTTCAATGGAACAAACTTTGCCTTTTGGAAAGTTAGGATGAGAACCTACATAATGGCTTTAGGTGCAGATGTCTGGGATGTGGTAGAGACTGGTTATGTAAAGCTAATTGTACTAGCTTCTAAGGATGACAAGCTAGAATTCAGCTTCAATGCTAAGGCTATGAATGTTATTCTGAGTGGTCTTGCAGAAGCAAAATTTGTAAAAGTTATGCACTTAGAATATTCCAAAGAAATATGGGACAAAATCATTAGCAGTTATGAAGGTAATGAGAAGGTAAAGGATGCCAAGCTTCAAACCTACAGATTACAATTTGAACAACTAAATATGAAAGAGGATGAAATTGTTGGGAAGTACTTTCTGAGAGTTGAAGAACTAGTAAATGCAATGAAAGGAATTGGTGAAAAAATTGAGGATGTCTCTTTAGTTCAAAAAAATTTGAGATCTCTGCCAGATAGGTTCAACCAAAAGGTCTCTGCTATAGAAGAACTTAATGATCTAAAAGATCTTCCTATTGACCAACTCCTAGGAACTCTGACTGCTTATGAAATGAGGATAGGTAAAGATAAACCCACCTCTAGAGAAGCATCATTTAAAGAAGATAAGAATGAAGATTCTAAGCCTGATGAAATTGAAGAAAAATTTGTGAGAAGACTAAAGAAAGGATCAGGCAAGTACCAAGGCAAGTTTCTCTTCAAATGTTTTAACTATGGAAAGATAGGTCACTTTGCATCTAAGTGTCCACACAAGAAGAAGGACCATAATGTTGAAGGTGAAGAGAAGTACAAATCCAAGAGATTTGGTAAAAAGAAAAGTTTATGTGTAAACAATGATGACTCTTCAGGAGACACATACAATGATTATGCTTGTGAAGATAAGGTTAATGAATTTATGCTTATGGCCAAAGAGGACTATGATAATAAAATCACATGAAGTGACGTTGATGATGAATAAGTTGTGGTTGACTTGGAAGGAGAACTGATCAGTGCTCTAGAAGAAATTGCTAGACTTAGATTTAAGAAGAAAAAACAAAAAACAAAAAACAATTGTTGATACAGTTCGAGAAAGATAGTAAAAAACCTGATGAAGACTTTGCTCTCCTAAAAGTGGAATTAGAAGAGGCAAAAAAAATAGAGGACATTGTGAAACAACAGTTATCGGAAAACAAGGCAAGATGTGAAGCCTTGGAAGAAGAGGTAGTAAAAACCATAAAAGAGATGGTAAAGTTTAAAGAATTGTATCTCCAAAACATTCCAAGCATTAAAGCCTCAGCAGAACTAAATGACATTCTGAGAAAACATAGATATCCTTTGTTTAAGACTGGTTCAGGCTATGTAAATGGTTCAAACATCAAACAACCAAAAAGCAAAGAGTCAGTAAAGATGATCAAGTTCCAAGTCAGCAAACAATCAGACCATGTGAGTACTCTGCCACCAAAATCTAATAACGACAAGATGATACCTGATAAAAAAACAAAGATATCAAAAGATGGAGCAACAAATGCCAAGAAGAAGGCCATCCTTCAGGTACCAAAATTTCTTCCATGGTTATTGTTTTTACTGCTCTAATTTTGGTCATAAGATTGCAAATTGTCAAATTAAGTTTAGAGACATGCAACTGAGGAGATC
>ML793663.1:130449-155059 GCA_009831015.1 Picea engelmannii | reverse complement strand
TGGAGCAACAAATGCCAAGAAGAAGGCCATCCTTCAGGTACCAAAATTTCTTCCATGGTTATTGTTTTTACTGCTCTAATTTTGGTCATAAGATTGCAAATTGTCAAATTAAGTTTAGAGACATGCAACTGAGGAGATCAAGACATAAACAATCTTTGAAACATAGAACTAAACAGCCAATGAGTAGACAAATCTGCACCAATCACTTTGACCTATTGAACATTGAGCTCGAATGTTATAACTATCATAACTTCGGCCAAAAAGATGCAAACTGCCATCTGGAGAATTACAAAGAAGATCCAAGGATAAAACCCTTAGCTAGAAATGCGAGCACATGGAAAAAGAAAGATAGTGAAAAATGTGGTCTAGTACTTTCAGCTCAAAAAAAAGAAGACCCTTGGTATATAGACAATGGATGTTCCAAGCACATGACTGGAGACAATGATAAGTTTTTGTCTATAAGTAAAATCAAAACAAGAAATGTGACCTTTGGAAATGATGAACTAGGTAAAATAAAGGGTAAAGGGATGGTGAGTTTAAGTAATGGCAAAGGAAAAGCCCAGGATGTTCTGCTTGTAGATGGGATGAAACATAATTTTCTCAATGTAAGTCAAATGTGTGGCAGGGGATGTGAAGTGGTGTTCACTTCCAAAGATTGTAAGATAAATTCTATAAACTCAGGACAAGTGGTGGCCAAAGGCATAAGGACAGAGAATAATGTATATGTGCTAAAAGAAGATAGAGAAGAGTGTCATCTAAGAAAACATGATGAAAGTTGGTTATGGCATATGAGACTTGGACATCTAAACTTGACCACTTAATCAAGCTCAAAAATCTCGAGGTAGTAAAAGATCTTCCAAGAATATCAAAGCCACAAGATTATGTGTGTAAACCCTGCCAAGTAGGAAAGCTAACCAGGACACAGTTTAAATCCAAGATCTCTACTTCAACAAAGAAACCACTCCAATTAGTTCATATGGATTTATGTGGACCATCAAGGCAGGAAGGCACAGGGAAGGAAAACTACTTCATGTTGATCATTGATGATTACTCCAGACTCACTTGGGTTGCTTTTCTCAAAGAAAAATCTGAAGCATTTGAGAAATTTAAAATATTTAAGGCCTTAACTGAGAATCAAACATGCAATAGGTTAAAGTCAGTAAGGTCAGACAGAGGAGGAGAATTTATGTCAAGTGATTTCATGGAATTCTGTGATAAACATGGGATCAAGAGAAAATACACAATCCCAGGAAATCCACAACAAAATGGAGTAGTTGAGAGGCAAAACAAAACAGTTCAACAAATGACTAGGTCAATGATGAATGAGAAGAAAATTGGTAAAACCTACTGGGTAGAATCAATACACAGCAGTCCATATTCTTAACAAAGCCCACCTCAGACCACACAGTGACAAGACACCTTATGAACTGTGGTATGGAAGACCTGCTTCAATCAAACACTTCAAAGTCTTGGGAGTAAGTGCTACATAAAGAATAATAATGAAAACCTTGGCAAGTATGATACCAGGGTTGATGAAGGCATCTTCTTAGGATATGCTACCAATAGTAAAGGATATAGATGCTTCAAGAAAATATTGTATAAATTAGTTGATTGCATTGATTTAAAAGTTGATGAAGGAGTCCCAGTAAGAGAGGTGAGCAATATTGAGTCTGCTACAAAGGACACATCTGAAGCTAAAGATGAACATGTCCAAGAATCAGAAAATGAAGAATCTGAGTTAGATGAAGATACAAATACTCAGGAAAACTCAAATCAGCATACAACATCAAATCCTTCCTTCATAATTACTCAAAATAATCATCCTGCAAGTCAAATAATTGGTGAGAAAGACAAAGGTGTACAAACCAGGAGAAGTATAATCAAAGACATCGAGCAATCACATATAGCCTTCATATCCATGGTGGAACCCAAGAACTTTAATGAATCCAGTAAAGATGTAAATTGGTTAAAATCAATGAATGAGGAACTGGATCAGATTGAGAAGAACAATACTTGGGAGATTGTTCCTAGACCTGCAGATAAGAATGTAATTGGCTCCAAATGGGTGTTTAAGAACAAAATGAATGAACAAGGACAAATTGTTAGGAATAAAGCCAGATTGGTCTGTAAGGGGTATGCACAAGTTGAAGAACAAGATTTTGATGAAACCTTTGAACCACTGGCAAGATTGGAAGCCATCAGAATGTTTCTTACCTATGCATGTCATAAGAACTTTAAAGTATATGAATGGATGTTAAGTCAACATTTCTTAATGGAGATCTAGAAGAAGATCTATATGTGGAGAAACCTGAAGGATTTTCATTGACAGATAACCCCGACTATGTCTGTAAGTTGAAAAAGGCATTATATGGATTGAAACAGGCACCACGAGCTTGGTATTATAGAATGGACAAATTTCTACAGGACAAATGGTTCAAGAAAGGTATTGTTGATAGTAATCTATACATTAAGTCTGAAGGTGATGATTTATTAGTTCTTTTGGTTTATGTAGATGATATTATTTTTGGATGCACTAATGACCCTTCAGTTCAGTGGTTTGATAATTCAATGCAGATTGAGTTTGAGATGTCCATGATAGGAGAACTGTCATATTTTCTTGGTTTATGAATCAATCAAAGTTCTGTAGGGATATTTATCTCTCAAGAAAAGTATTTGAAAGAGATGTTAAAGAGGTTTTAGATGGAATATTCTACACCTGTGAGCACACCTATGGTGGTTGGTTGCAAGCTCAATGAAGATGATATTTCACCTAATGTTGATCAAAGAACATATCAATCAATGATAGGCAGTCTTCTATACATCACAACATCCTATCCTGATATAATGCAAGTTGTTGGAATGGTAGGTCATTATCAGTCTTCTCCTAAACAAAGTCATTTAGCAGTTGTCAAAAGGATATTCAAATATTTGAAGGGTACAATGACTTATGGTCTTTGGTATACTAGAAATCAAAATTTTGAATTAACTGCATATTCAGATGTTGATTGGGAAAATTGTTTGGATGAGATAAAGAGCACCCATGGAGGTGCATTCTTCTTAGGTGATTCATTAGTAGCATGGATTAATAATAAACAAGGATATATTTCATTATCAACTACATAGGCTGAGTATATTGTTGCTGCTACTTGTTACACTCAGATCTTATGGATGATACAAACTCTTGCAGATTTCAAGGTAACTTATACTGATCCTATTCCACTTCACTATGATAACACCAGTGCCATTAATGTCTCGAAGAATCTTGTTCTCCATTAAAAAACGAAGCATATACCAATAAAGTATCATTTTCTCAAAGAGAGGGTTACAAACAGAGTTGTTCAGTTGAATTATACTCCTTCCACAGAACAAATTGCAGACATATTTACTAAACCCCTAGCCAAGACACCATTTGAATATCTCCGTCAGAAGCTGGGTGCAGGGATGATTTTAGGGGCTAAATTTCGCTCATGGGCTAATTTTCCATGGTTTTTCCAAAAACGAGATTCGCTATTTTAAAAATGATTCACCCAAATTCTATATGATAAAATTATTTTACCTTAAAAATTGCCAAAATTTTATAAAAACTATATAAAACCTTAGAAATTTGAATATTTTTACAAAAATATCGTCAATCATTTATAGTTCGCATATGAAAGATTAGTAAGATTCGCCAAGTTTTATACATTTTAAAATAAATTTACATCCTTAAAATCATCCCTAGGTGTCATCCCTTCTCTCACCTAAGAGAGTCCATCCTGTAAGGGGGAGTATGTGTTGGTTGAATATTTGATACCTCTGAAAAAGTACTGCAACAACTCAGGGGGAGCATGCTTTCTTTGACATTGATGTCAAAGGGGGAGAAAATGTGTGGTCTGGATGCTACAGTGGGAGGTCTAAGAAGAATACTGAGGCCTTTCAAGGTTGCCATCAATGCCAAAGGGGGAGATTGTTGGCATGTTTTTACAGGAAGAGTGTGCTTTTCATTGATGGCAAGAAAATCAACGACAATGGAAAACACGAAAAGCATAAGCTCAGGAGGAGAAGCGAACAGTATGCAGAGATCAAAGCTCAGAAGGAAAAGCGTAGTATAGAAACGTGATTAGGATCAACATCTCCACAGGACAAACCAAGACCGATTGAGAATTCGATCACCCAAATATCCATCATTCATCAGATCAAGTTAAGTGAAGGATAAGATAAACATGGCACAAGGTTTGAGAATTCGATTATTCGAATACCCGATAACCGTTGGATCACTTTTAAGTGGAAGGATAGGATAAGCTAGAAGAGCAACATCGAAGATATATCGAGCCATCGATCTAAGAACATGATCGACAAACAACATTTGGTTCATGTCAAAAGTTGCAAGGAGGTTACTATTCGAGGAATCTCACTTCGAAATAATTGGCAACTTGAAAGTCGAATTACTTGAAGCCTGAAATCCGAAATGAATAAGGACCATCGGATCTAGAGAAAATGTGATGACTGTCGGATTTAATCCAAAGAAAATCTACATCGCAGACAAATCGAGCCGTTGATATAAGATAGTGATCAAACAGATGTCATTTGTTTTGGGTCTAAAGTTATGAGGAGGTTATGCTCCGGAGAAATCACTTCAAGAATTTCCAGTTGAGATTTGAAATACCCAAATCCCAGAGAGTCAGAGAGTCGAAATACATTCTCGAATGTCAAATCATCCGAAGTAGATCTCAGACATCAGATCATTCGAAGAATATCTCAAGCGTCAGATCATCTGAAGTGAATCTGGGTCGTCTAATCCAGAGCGTTAGTTTGAGTTTTGAAATTTCCAAAGCCCGGAGACCCAGAAATCCGAAATAAATTCTTGACCGTCGGATCATCCAAAGTATATCTCAGTCGTCAAATCATCCAAAGAAGATCTCAAGCGTTAGATTGTCCGAATTAAATCTGGGTCATCTGGTCCAAAAAAGATGTGGTGTAATCCTGTGGACTCTGGGTAAAGACCTGAAGTAAGCCTCAACCATCTGATCCATGAGGACATGTGGCAGGGATATGTGGACTCCGGCTAAAAGAATTCTGGGAAAGCGTGAAGTTTGAGAATTGAAATCGCCGAAGCCTAGAGTAGCAAAGCAAATCTTGACCGTTGATCGAGAAAGGGGACATAGGACCATTGATCTAGTTGAGAGTTAAAATCGCCGAAGTAGAGGTAGATCCATCGATTGAGAAGGACAGGTGTCCGCAGATCATCGACTCCAAAAGATTGGCATATGGAAGAAAGAATGGTTTGAGATTTGAAACTCCCGAAGCCTGTATCATGAAATAAATCACAGTCGTTGATTTAGGAAGGTTAGATCTAATCCGCAGATCATGAAAGAACAAATCTGAACCATCCGTTTAGGAGAATCGTCAAGATCGTGAGATCGACGGTCCCATCGAATTGTGGGGTCAAAACATGCTCAGGTCTTAATTTTTCATGAGCAGGACGCAATTGAAACCATGGTTTTGGAGAAAGGGTATGTGGCAGCTGGAGGTGGATTGCGGGGAGAAAAGTGGTTGATCCCAAATCACTCTTGGATTCTCCCACAATCGTTCACTTATGGAAGGACGTAGCCTGAGCTCATGCCCACAATTACGTGGTCATGTGATACCATCACCCAAGGTCACAGCCAGTGGTCATGTGGAGAGGAACATTGCACCAGGTGCTAGTTATCACATGTAAAGTTCACGAGGATCTGTGGATCAAAAAAACTCTATGTTTATAATCCAACGGTGCTGATCAAACTGAATCTGATTGAAGGATTTTTGTTTCACTTCGTGGTTTCTTGATCAGTTATGATTCAGTTACACTAACTGAATCATTGTTTTGGAAAGTTGGAATCATTGCTCTGGGACGTTGGAATCATGGCTCTTGAGCGTTCTGAGATTCCCGACATGGGCATTGGAGATTCGGAGAGAAACAGATGTTGAGGGCATGAATAAAAGAAATATGTTGTGACAGAGAGAGGTTGTTGTTCCTCGGTAAAACAATTTGAACTATATGTGATCAAGAAGAGTAGGAATAGAGCGTGAAACATTCAAAGATGAAGAACATAAGCTAGACAGAGAAGAAATGGTGAAAACAATATAATGTATGAGAACTTAAGTGCAAGAAGATGTGAGCAGGAACACATTGATGCAGGTAGAGCAGAGTAGTGTATAAGAATAGTGATGAGACCGATAAGTCATTGATAAATTCTGTATCACTATAATAAATTTCAGAAAGAAAAGATTTATATCTCAGGGTGGTAGGGTGGTGCTATGGAGGACTGTTGTCCTTAGAGTTTCAAGTGGGTGCTTGAACACATGGAGTTGTAGCTTCCATCTGGTTGCATCCAGAAAAACCAAGGTGGTAGGGTGGTGCAAGGGAGAACCATTGTTCTCTTTTATACAGGTTGGTGCCTATGTGACTAGAAGTTGGTGCTTCCATCCATTTGGTGTTGGAATACTCAGGGAGTTGGTGCTTCCTTCTAGTGGGTGCTAAAGAAACCAGAGAGTTGGTGCTCTCGGCAAGTTGCAACTTGCTAAAGAAGAGGTTGTAGCCTCATTTTGAGTTGGTGCTCAAAGAAATATGATGTATAGAAGTTAAAAGACTACCTATCATTCGAAGAAGAAGAGGTTTTCTCTCTTTATGGGTTTCCTTGTGAATATCTGTCTCTGTGTATATCATATGTGTGATTTATGTTTTTTATTTCTTTTTTTCATGTCTTGCATAATCTTGATGATCACTTGGAGAAGGTTAATAATATTTTAATAGGCATAAATTGTTTAATCACAGTAACAACTGATTCACGCCCCCCCCTCTCAGCTGTCTTAGTAATTCCAACACCTATGGTTGTTGGCCCACAAATGAATCCTAACTTTGAAAAAAATAATAAAGAGAGGCTTAATTGGGCCCTTTACTTTTCCCTTATGCCTTCAACATGAGGAAAACATGGAGCACCTACTCAATCAATTCTATTACAACTCAAATATATGGGACCAAGCGACTCAAACAATGCACAACTCAGACCGCCATAGGGACTTTATCACTGACACAATGGCATGTTGGAGATTATAAACTTACAAAAACTCATTCTTAAATCTAATTTGGAAGCTTCTTCCAGGATTCATCCTATGGAAAATATGGAAAGAAATAAATTGTAGATTTTTTCACTCATCTCAACTGCCTTGGTGTGAAATTTGGCCTAGAATTCAAAACAACAACTTGTATATTATTACACACTCCAAACGGTCAGCAGATGAATTAGCTTGTGATCCAAATGAAAGGCCTATCCTTCCAAATGGGATCTCTACCTAGACCCGGCTCCTGATCCGTCTCTCAAACGCTCTTCCTCTGCCAATAGTCATGATAAGTGGTAATGCCCTCCTTTCATATTTTTCAAACTAAATCTTGATGGTGCGTTTAAGGGAAACCCAACCCCAGCTAGTTTTGGTGCAGTTTTCCAAGACAACTGGGGTCTTATTCTTCATATTTTTGTTGGAAGTATGGGTCATGACTCGAATAACGATGTATATATTTGGGATCTTATTCAAGGCATTTAGGCTACCACTCAACTTGGATTTCATCAACTAATTTTGAAATGAGACTCCCAAGTCATTTTGGTCATGCTTTCCAAACTCACCAATGGCTTAATGGACCTTGCAAAGGTTTCCCCTCGCTGGAGGATCCTAAGAAATCTAGAATTCCTACAATATCTTCTACTCCCTCACATGGTACTTATTCCCTCTCATGTTCATCCTGAAGCCAATAAAATTGCGGGTAATCTTCCCAACATTTGAGTAAATAGAGGGGTGCATGATCTGGAATGTATCCTTAATCAAAGACCGTATCACCCTATATTTCTAGAATGTATAAGTTTAGCTATGAAGAAAGACACATCCCCAGATGGGGTGTCATGTTTGTTTTCATGAGTATGTACCTAGAGGGAGGAATCCCTGCCACATGGTGGCTTGAGCTTCCAGACGAGTGTGTGGAGGGAACCTCCCATTTCCTCCAAGGCTCGTTCATAATCTACATTCCAAGTCTAGAGTGTGAGAAGATAGAGATATAGAAAGTAAGTGGTATTGTTGAGGGGATGGGAAATAACTGTAAATTCATTCCATTAGTTATGGCATTTAATATGTACCATTGAATACACCACCATAAGGTAATCTCATCACGAGTAGGTGGACAACTTCTTAATGCATGATTGTTGATGCTTGAATCTGTTAGGAGTGAAGCGAAAAGCTCACGAGGATATGAATCCTCCTGTGTTTTGATAGAGGTGGTACTCCTCTTTGTCTTATGGTATTCTTTAATAACTTTAGATATAGAAATAATATAGGACCTTAAGATGGTCCAATATTTATGCTCAAAGAAAGATAAAAATGATGAAAGATAAAATATTTATTTTAAGATAATTCCTGAGAAAGGAACAAGAACCTCACACATCACACATTGCAAAAAATAAACACAATTTCCTCACATCCATCATAGTGAAAATAAATATTTATGATCACACATAAAAATAAAAGAAGATGGTCCATACACATAAGAGAACTTTTATAGAGTAAATACTTGCATAGCTCAAAAGAATAGTATGATGGATCAATTTAAAATACTTTATACTTAGAGCTCAGATTTATAAAATACAGTCAAAACTGATCCTGAATTAGTTCTCTTGAGATTTCTAAAAAATAATAGAGTTTGTTACAATGCTTTGAAATTTTAAAGGCATTTTTCCAGAGGACTAGGATTAGGGCTCCCGTGGACCATAAAAGTAAACATATACAAGGAAAATAAATTGTAGAAGGAAGAATATGGGTAGATGTAGAGAAACAGGATATGGAAATAAGACAAAGAGGAGGTTATCAGATTTCGGTTATACCTTTCTATTCAAAGAAGAAGAATAATTGGATGAAAACTGATAAAGAAAGAAGAATGTGATCAACATGGACTTACTATTATGGTATCTCTCTTCTTTTATTTTCTTGATGTTGTCCTTTTATTCTCCTTGCTGACGGTTTCTGGAACTATCCCAAATGTCGTTTCGTATCCTTCTTTAGTTAACTTATCAATTGCTCTTTTAAACCAATCTTCATTATAATTTTTCATGGGAGCAACATTTATCTCATATCTAATTTTAATATTAAATAATTATCCTTCTAAAACTCTTATATCATGAGAAATACCATGGATTGATTCTTCAATGTCTTGATTTTTTATAGAGTAATCAATAAGCCAATTATCAATTTCTTCTTCACCATACTCAATTACACTATTGAATTTTTTGGACGATAATCCCTTCAGTATTTCCACGTGTTCATCAAATTGTTTCTTTGTCATAAACCTTAAATCAAAGGTTAATTTGGGATATTGGACTTCACTAGTGCTACCTGCTAAGTCTATTTCTGTAAGCCTTTTGAATAATTCTTCTCTCTTTGTTATGACTTCACTGCAAGTTTGAACAATATGTCTTAGATTTTTAATATTTTCTATCCAGTAGGTGTTCAATTGTTTAATTCGACTAGGCGAAGGAAAATCTTCTTCTCTTCTCTTCGCCTCTGTCATATTTGAAACTTTTATTCCAAATGGTAAGACAACATATGTATAAAACCCTTCTTCATTTTTAAAGTCATCTTGAAGATATTCATGGAACGAATGCACTCTTGAACCAAAAGAAACAATATTTTTAGAGACTTCCCAGGCCTCCATAATTCCTAATACCAAAAGGTAACAGGGTCTGCTTCACATTTTACCCTCTTGTTGATAGTCAAATTTGGGAATTGGTAACAGTGTGTGATAGCAAATATCAAATATGAAGCCATAAATAATTTCTTATCCTTTTTGTAATGCGATAATTGGGAAGCAATTTTGATGGAAACGAACTTACCCCAGTCAAAAATAGATTTCTTTTGGACTGTAAAATACAAAATGTATAGAATCATCCAAGATATGGAAGCAATATTCTCTTGACCTGTTATTTTGGTGAATAACCATGTGATTTCTCAATAAGGGTTCTTCAAAACATTAACCTAAATTATGGTTATATCCATTGGTATGGACGCATGATTATCCAAGTACTTTGGCAAGAGGTCGAGCCCATTATTATGTTTCTTCAATAAATCTCTGCAATCTTCACCTTTGAAGGTGAGAGTGGGCTCTAGAAGTTTTAACATTTTATGAAAAACTTGAGGTGACAAAGAAATTGGGGAATGTCCCTGGATTTGTATAGCCCTTTGATTTGATATGTATTTGTCAACACACCATGCAACAATTTCTTTATAGTCGAAAACCTATGGTACACAACTAGCAAGAGAAATCCCAGATGTCCAAATCACGTTCTCATTTCTTTGAGAAACATGAGGGGAGGAATGATACCAATATGCTCTTGACCACTGGAAATTCTGATCTTCGCGGCCAAAAATATTCAAAGTATCACCATAGAATTTTTTTCGAGTTGATTCTTCCATTAATTTTATAAAATTGTTTCTCTAGCTGCATGATATTTACAAATGAACTTTTTCGAGAGATAATGATAATTTAATCCCCGGGAAAATGAGGATTAAATGAAGATTTAATGAATATTTCTCGAGCAATTTTCCCTTAATAACATCCTTTTTTAAGTCTGCAAAATAGTGGTTAGCATTTAAATAATACTTATTGTGCATTGGGAAAAGAAACATAATGGCAGGGACGGAGATGAGAGAAGATCAATATGAAATTTTTGTGAACCCACGAACCCGCGGTTGGATAAGTGATCCAAAGAAACTAAGTATAGAAGGAGATCGGTCGAAATTGTGAATATGAGAAGAATGGTACATATGGGAACCTGACATCCACGATGAGAATAAAATCTAACTGATGGTCGAAATGTAGAACGTGGAAGTTGAAGTGCAATGTGAAGGTTGTATAAAGGGAAAGAAAATATTTGAATCCACATACCCATGAATTGAAGAAAATTCTAAGTGTTGAGGTGGACTTGTGCATAGGTGAATGATCAAGAATGTAAGTGCAACAATCCGCGGGTCTGAAGGTCGACAAACGTGAAAATGGCTAAGTATAGTAACCAAGAAAGGGAAAAATAAGGGATATAAAGGAAGTGCGAAAAACTTAAAATATAGAATGGGGGAAAGAAAGGGTTTAAAGAGATGGGAAAGTAGAATGAGGGGAAGCTGAAAAGAACGAAAGGGTTTCAAAAACTGGCTCCAACTATGGGATGATAACTCCTTGTGGGTTTTCAAGAATCCAGAATCTTCATGACCAGATTTTTTTATCCTTTGGGCTATGGAGTTGAATAGTAAGGATGTACAAAATAAATGAAAAATATGTACAAGGAAAAGAGAAAATTTCAAGTGTTTCCCATTAACAGGAAACATTAACATTTTCCCTTCATGTGTTTGAGCATATATGAATTGAAACCCAAGATCGTTTCAATGATGTACGACCCGATCTAGAGTGCTTCAAACTTTGTGTGCATTGATGGTTTCTCCTTATCTTTGTTCCAGAGTAACACCAGTTTTCCTTTTTGAAAATTCGTTATTGTTGCACTCTGATCAAAATATTTTTTGACACTAAGTTGCCTCTGAGATGTTCTACGCGAAGCTTCACTTCGTTCTTCTTCCAATTTTAATAGTTGATTTAATCTCTTTTGCATAGGGGCATTGTCTTTTGCATTCTTTGTATTAACGACATAGGTCAAGGCATTTAGTTCGAGGATGATTGGAATTTTTTCTTCCTTCCTGTAAACTAACATATACAAAGACATCCCAATATTGTCTTTCAGAGTCATTATGCTCGCCCATAATGCGTTTGCCGATCTCAAATGCCAATTCTTTTGATTCTGATCAATATTTTTATTTAAAATTTGACTTATTGGTGGATTATGCAAGACCATTCCCTTGTGAACAATAGTTTGATGATTTCCCAATGATGATGCCATATTCTCCACAAAATTCTGTAAATTTTGACCCAATGAAAATTGAACCATTATTAGAAATGAACTTTTTTGAAACACCAAATCTTGACAGTATATTATCTTTGAGAAACTTAATCAATTCTTTAGAGTCGCCCTTTTTTAATGCTACTGCTTCTTTCCACTTCATGAAATAATCTATAGCAGTGAGGATGTATATATTCCCTTTACTTGATTTTGGATTTATTGTTCTGATGATGTCCAATCCCCATTGGGAAAATGGTTGTTCTGCAGATATGGGTTGTAATGGCTTTGCAGATCTTTTCATCTTCCCTGAAAATTGTTGACAAGAGATGTGTTTTCTCACCGTAGCATATGAGTCTTTGAAAACGGATGGCGAATAAAATCCGGCTCTTATTATTTTATGTGTTGTAGTAGTGGGTGCAAAATGTCTACCACATATACCTCCATGAAATTCTTTCATTAATATTTGAGCTCTATTTTTATCAACACACCTTAATAATATGCCATCATAATTCCTTCTAAATAAAACATCAACAATCAATACATATTGATTTCATTTCATTTTTAATGCTCTTCTTTCCTTTGGGGTCATGGTGACAGGGAATTGTCCATGCATTAAATAAAACACAATATATTTGTATCATTCAGAAACAGATATAAGTTCTCTATTTGAAACTGAAACTACTCCATTCAAAGCATCATCGTTCGCAATTATCTTACACAACCCTTTCCCTTTGGTTTCTTTTAAAGGTTTAATTTCAATGTCATACTCTTGAATCTTCGCTAGTCGATTTGCCCATTTCCCTTATCTCAATTTTTGATTTAAAAGCATCTTAACATGATAGGATGGAATATATACAATGATATGAGAATTTAATATGTAATTTTGAAAGTGTTCTACTTCCTTTACAAGAGATAGGGCTTGTTTCTCCAATTCCAAATATCTTAATTCATAATCATGAAGGGTCTTGCTCATGAAACTAATTGGTAGTTCTTCACCCTTGGCATTTCTTTGAGTAAGAACAGATTCCACAATAGTTTCGGTTGCAAATGAATAAATAATGAAGTCTCTATGGAAGTCTGTACTAATGAGGACTGGGGCTATAGTGATTTCCCTTTTTATATTACTAAAGGATTCATGTGTATTCAAAGTCCATTTGAATTGTTGATCCTTCTTCAACAATGAATTGATCGATTTAACAATACTTGCATAATCAAGGACAAATATCCATACAAAGTTGATTTTACCAAAAAATGATTGAAATCCTTTATTGAATGATGGAGGGTTGAGGTCATTTATAGCTTCAACCCTCTTTGGATAAATATAGATTCCTTCTTTTCATACAATATGACCCAATAATTTTCTTTCAATTATATAAAACAAACATTTCTTTGGATTCAAAGAAACTCCATATAATCTACATCTTTCAAATACTTTCCTCAGATGATGAATATGCTCATTTCTTGTCTTTGAATGGACTTTCAAATCATCTTGGCAGTCCACCATGAATTTTCCTATCAAACCCTCAAAGGCATGATCCATAGTCCTCTAGAACGTAGCCCCAACATTCTTTAGACCAAAGGGAATCCAAGCATATGCATATGTCTCCCAAGGAATTATGAAGGTTGTATTTGCTATGTCTTCCTCTGCAACCAAGACTTGATTATACCCATAAAAACCATCTAAATTGGACATGAAAGTTGATCCGATGACTTGTTGGAGGATAAATTCCATGTTGGGAAAAGGATAATTATCCTTTACACTTGATTTATTAAGATCCCTAAAATCTACACACATCTAAATCTCCCCAGTCTTCTTTCTCACAACCACCAGATTTGAAATCCATTCAGAATGTCTGATGGGATATATTATTCTAGCTTTCTTCAAATTTTCTAACTCATCCTTCACCAGTGGCTTCAACTTGGTGGTTCATCATCCTTATATTTTGATTGCATGCTTTTCTCCTTCTCTTAATGGGATGATGTGCTAAAATATTATTTTATCATGTACCTTTAAATCATCATAAATCCATGAAAAAACATCTAGATATTATTTAAAGAGTGAAACATATTGATCAACTTCATTGACTATGCAATCAACTCCCAAGTTGATGTACTTTGGGGAACTATCAGTCCCAATATTGACTTTTCTTGCTTCTTGAACTTTTCGGACCGATACTTCTTCCAAGATATTTTTAGCATGATCATCTCTTGTGAAAATATATTCAGACTGAACACAATTCTTCGGAACAAGGTAATTTCATTATCCTCATCTTCATTATCATTTACTAAAAACGTTTCTAGGTATTCATCATTCTCAAAGACTAGAAAATACTCCAGATTGTCAGGTACAGAAGGTCGAAATACTCTTTTTACTTGAAAATATGTTTCACTCTGGACATCATCTGGGTTCGACAGTGAAGCCGCCAATGCTAATGAATCTTACTTATGACTTTTATCCCTTGGAATGAAATAAATATTTAAAGAACAAAAGGATTCCATCAATTCACTTACTCTTTTGAAATATAATTTAAGTCTTTCCTTCTTGATCTTATATTTTTGAGTAACTTGATTTATTACCAACTCAGAGTCTCTAGTCACAATCAAATGTTCTATCTTCATTTCTTGTGCAAGGATCATTCCTTGAATCAAAGCCTCATATTCCACTTCATTATTTGTGCATGCAAATTCAAGTCTGATAGCATGTGGGTGCACAATTTTTGTTGGAATTTTAAGAAAAATTCCAACTCCGCTTCCCGAGCTTGAAAAAGATCCATCAAATGACATCCTCTAGTAGCCCGTAAAATGATTATCTTGATTTTCTATGTCCTAAACTTGTTCCATGTCTAGGATAGCATAATTTCTTATACCACAATCTATATAATCTTCCATTAGTTCTTTATCCTTCTTTTTGAAAGAGAACAATCTCCTAGTTTCACGAGGAACCTTGATCATTGCTCAGTCTTTATTCGACAACATCATGCAGCATCCATCATTCATTATATAGCCTTCGACCATAGACGACCGGTCTCTTCCGAGGAAAACTCCATATTCAGGAGGAAGATCCACCACTACAATATTGAAAACTGTAATAATATGAGGAGCAGTGGTAATCCAGGCATAGAAATATTAATTTCTCCATAAGTTGGCACCTGCTTGGAATCAATCGCATAAATGATTTAACCCATTTCATAATATCTAGTGCATCTCATACCTAGCGCCTCCATTACTTCCAAGGGAATGATATTATTTGTCGTGTAAGTATCGGCTAGACAATTATGGAGTGTAACATCATGGTTTTCTACTGAAATATAGAAGGGTGAGACTTTTCCTCTCAACTTAATTGTCGGTGTGTATTGACTTTGTTTTGGGCTTGTGGAAATTGCTTCAATTCTTCCAGCTGGCTCGTCTAACAACTTCAAATTATATTCCCTTTGTTGGGGAATCTTCACCACTTCTATGAAAGGCAGAGTAATCCTCAACTTACTTAGATCATGGGTCTTGATACTTGGTGTTTCTTTTTACCTTTAGTGTTACTCATCACATTTGTATTTGTCTCTTTCTCTTTCTCCTTTTCTTTATCTTTTTCTTTGACTTTATCTTTGTCTTTTTCAGAATTATCTTTACTTTTGGACTTATTTACAAATTATCGTGTTTTGAAAACATTTTCTTGTGATTCGAGGTCATCTTCGTCTTCTTCAAATATATACGTGGACGTCTCACATCTGTCCATTTGTACAGGTTCAAAAATTTCCTCTGGTAAATAATCATTTTCTTGTTCAACTATCTATTCATTATATGGCTCATCAATAATCGGTGCATTTAGGACTTGTTGTCTAGGAACCCTCTGTCTTTGTTGATTATCAACATTTTCAAGCCTCACTCTTTGCTCTTGAGGAGGGCTCGTTCTTTGTTCTTGGACCAACATCCTTGGATTGGGTACGTAATTATTGTTCCTTCTCAGTCTGCTAATTTCATTTTTTCATTTGTCTAATTGTTCTATTCATCTGCGTAATCTCAATCCTTTGCTTAGTTTCTTGGGATGCAATGGGGTCTGCCTTCATATCACGTATGGCTCCTTTGAAAAATCCTCCACCACTAATTTAGACTTGGTCGGGGCTTTTTCTCTTCATTTCTTCTTGAAATAGAGGCTCCTTGATGATCAATATTTAGATTACCCATCTACCTTTGTACTTTTCCCAGGATAATATCAGGGTCAACGCCCATTTCAATCATGATTTGCTCCATTTTTTTGTCTTTAGTCATTGCTTCCTCTAGGGTATCCATTTGGGACGCTATGATAGAAAACTTTACATTTGGTGGCATGGAATTTTTATAACAACCAAGTATCACTGGGTCATTTTTCCTTTATCTTCAGGGATCTTGTTCAAAGTTTTATTGAATCTGATATTGAAATGTCATATTCTCTCATTATTATTTAAGAAAATCTAAGTGAAATTAATGAGAAGAGTATGATACGCGACTAGGGGAGAAAACATAGTTAGGAGCATGTTTTCGAGATCATCAAATGAACCAATTGATCTGGTGGGAAATGTTGTATACCATTCATAGGCTTGGCCCAATAAGGTTTGGAGAAACAACCTTACCATTACATCATCATATTCCATAAGATGAAAGTCACAAACATCCAGGAACAAATCAACATGTCTTTCAATGTCAATTCTTCCATCTCCAAAAAATTCTTTTAGAGTACCTTTAGGAAGGACTGGGAGCTCGTATTATTTGCCTCACATATCAAGAGGAGAATCTCTTATTATTCTGCGGTTTTTGAATCTTCTTATTCCTTCATTTCTCCTTTCTTCCCACCTTTCTTCATTTCTTTCCTCTCATCTTTCTTCATTTCTCTCTTCTCGTCTTTCTTCCCTTTCATCCATGTCTAGAAGTTTCTTCTTTTTGTCAGGAATATGTTCTTCACTTTCTAGGGTATGCAGTTGCTTGCTTTTACTTCTAGTGATTGGTCCTTTGTATTCGTCTAGTTTCAATTCCAACCTTGTTCTTATTCTCTTTGATATTGCCTCTCGTTTCTTCGGTCTTGTATTTCTTCTCTTCTTTTCCTTCGAAGAATTTCTCTTTCTTCTTCTTGAACCAGTGTTTTCCAAGACCTTTCTAATTATTCTCTGGTTTATGATTTTGTTATTGCAAGATTATATAGTTGATGCAGGATACTTCGTTGATTATTTAATCCAATTTCTAACTAGGGATGGTTATCCTTAGGCAAAGTCATGTAATTTAAGGATGCTAAACCAGATTCAAATATTTTAGTTGGTCCGCAGTATGGTCACCAAAAATGTTGACGCTTGAATCCGTCAGGACTGAAACAGAAACCTCACAAGGATATGAATCCTCCTGCATTTTTATAGAGGTTGTACTCCTCTTTGAATTATGGTATTCTTTAATAACTTTAGATCTAGAAATAATATAGGACCTTAATATGGTCCAGTATTTAAGCTCGAAGAAAGATAAAAATGTTAAAATATAAAATATTTATTTTAAGATAATTCCTAAGAAAGGACCAGGAACCTCACACATCACACATTGCAGAAAATAAACACAATTTCCTCACATCCATCATAGTGAAAATGAAGATTGATAACCACAAATAAAAATAAAAGAAGATGGTCCAGACCAATAAAAGAACTTTTATAGAGTAAATACTTGCATAACTCAAAAGAATATTATGATGGATCAATTTCAAATACTTTATACTCAAAGATCAAAGTTATAAAATACAATCAAAACTGATCACGAATTAATTCTCTTGGGAATTATCAAAAATAATAGAGTCTATTACAATGCTTTGAAATTTTAAAGGATTGGGATTAGGGCTCCCACTGACCATAAAAGTAAACATATACAAGGAAATAAAATTGCATAAGGAAGAAGATGGGCGGATGTAGAGAAGCAAGATCTGGAAAGAAAACAAAGAGAAGGTTATCATATTTCGGTTATACATTTCTATTCAAAGAAGAATAATAACTATATGGAAACTGATAAAGAAAGAAGAATGTGATCAACATGGACTTACTATGATGGTATCTCTCTTATTTTATTTTATTTTTGTTGTCCTTTTATTCTCATCGCTGATGGTTTCCAAAACTGTCCCAACTTTCGTTTCTTGGCCTTCTTTAGTTAACTTATCAATTTCTCTTTTAAACCAATCTTCAATATAATTTTTCATGGGTGAAACATTTATCTCATGTCTAATTTTAATATTAAATAATTCTCCTTCTAAATATCTTATATCATGAGAAATACCATGGATTGATTCTTCAATGTCTTGATTTTTTATAGAGTAATCAATAATCCAATTATCAATTTCTTCTTCACCATACTCAATTACACTACTAAATTTTTCGATCGATAATCCCTTCAGTATTTCTACGTGTTCATCAAATTGTTTCTTTGTCATAAAAATTGAATTAAAAATTAATTTGGGATCTTGGACTTTGCCAGTGCTACATGCTAAGTCTATTTCTGCAAGCCTTTTGAATAATTCTTCCCTTTTTGTTATGAATTTACTGCAAGTTATTTGAACAATATCTCTTAGATTTTTAATCATTTCTATCCAGCGGGAATTCAGTTATTTAATTCGACTAGGCAAAGGAAAATCTTCTTCTCTCCTCTTTTCCTATGTCATATTTGAAACTTTTATTCCAAATAGTAAGACAACATCTGTATAAAACCCTTCTTCATTTTTAAATTCATCTTGAAGATATTCATGGAAGGCATGCACTCTCGAACCGAAAGAAACAATTTATTTTTAGATACTTCCTAGACCTCCATAATTCCTAATACCAAAAGGTAACAGGGTCCACTTCACATTTTACCCTCTTGATGATAGTCAAATTTGGGAATTGGTAACAGTTTGTGATAATAAATATCAAATATGAATCCATAAAGAATTTCTTATTATTTTTGTAATGTGATAATTGGGAAGCAATTTCGATGGAAATGAGCTTACCCTAGTCAAAAATAGATTTCTTTTGGACTGTAAAATAAAAAATGTATAGAATTATTTGAGATATGGAAGCAATATTCTCTTGACCTGATATTCTGGTGAATAACCATATGATTTCTCGATAAGGGTTCTTCAAAGAGTCAACATGAATTCTAATTATGTCCACTGGTATGGACGTAGGATTCTCCAAGTACTCTGGCAAGAGGTCGAGTCCATTATTATGTTTCTTCAAAAAATCTCTGCAATCTTCACCTTTAAAGGTGAGAGTGGGCTCTAGCATCTTTAACATTTTATGGAAAAATTGAGGTGACAAAGAAATTATGGAATGTCCCTAGAGTTGTATATCCCTTTGATTTGGTATGTATTTGTCAACAGACCATGAAACAATTTCTTTACAGTCGAAAACCTCTGGAACACAACCAGAAAGAGAAATCCCAGATGTCCAAATCTCATTCTCGTTTCTTTGAGTAGCAGGAGGGGAGGAATAATACCAATATTCTATTCACCACTGGAAATTCTGATCTTCGCAGCCAAAAATATTCAAAGTATCACCACATAATTGTTGTCAAGATGATGTTGCCATTAAGTTGATAAAATTGTTTCTTCGGCTGAATAATATTTACAAATGAACTTTTTTGAGAGATAATGATAATTTAATCCCCTTGCAAATGAGGATTAAATGAAGATTTAATTAATATTTCTCTAGAAATTTTCCATTAATAACATCATTTTTGAAGTCTGCAAAACAATTGTTAGAATTTAAATGCCACTTATTGTGCATTGGAAAAAACAACATAATGGGGACGGAGATGAGAAAAGATCAATATGAAATTTTTCGTGAATCCGCGAACCCACAGTTGGATAAGAGATCCAAAGAAACTAAGTATAGAAGGTAGTCAGTCAGACTCGTGAATATCAAAAGAATGGGACATATGGGAACCCGACATCCGCGATGAGAATAAAAGCTAAGTGATGGTCGAAATATAGAACGCGGATGTTGAAGTGCAATGTGAAGGCTGCGGAAATGGAAAGCAAATATTTAAATATGTGTACCCGTGAATTGAAGAAAGTTCTAAGTGTTGAGGTAGACTTATGCATAGGTGAATGATCAATAATTCAAGTGTGACAATCCACGATTCCACGAATGTGAAAATGGCTAAGTATAGTAACCAAGAAAGGGAAAAAGAAGGGATAAAAAAGAAGTGGGAAAAAGGGAAAATATATAAGGGGGGGAAGAAAGGGTGTAAAGAGGTGGGAAAGTAGAACAAGGGAGGGGAAAATTAAAAGAACGAAATGGTTTCAACAGTGATCGATCTTGGTTCTCATTCCTATTTTCAATTGTTGGTTCTAGTTAAAGAGATCACCATTCCCCCTACCTAGTATTGTTGGCACTCTTTACTTTTTAATGCCATGCATTCAGGAATAGGGGCGCTCACGAAGGGGTAGGGGTTCCCACTATTGGACTGGATTTCAACTTAGAAAAATTATGCTTTCCATTTTTTATTCAAAGAGGGTGGTTGATGCTCAACTACATCAGAATGATGTTGTGAGTTGGAAATTGGCTAAGTAGGATGATGCTCTGATACGAGGGTGCAAGTTAGAATGGTCTGAAGAAGAGGTCATATCCATGGGTGATGTCGCTCAACTGGCCACCAAACTAATGCTAATAAGTAGGGTTCATAATTTTTTTTCGAAATCCATGATGAATCTAGACTATTGATCTTAGGATCAATGATCCAAGTAGATATTCGTGGCCACCCACCTATTCCAACTGGCTCCTCTTGTCCATTTTTAGTTTAACACGTTCTTCTATACTTCTTTGTAATTGTGGGTTCTACACTTTTGGGGATATCTGAAGCCCTACACATCTTAAAGGTGGATACTTGTGGCCTCTCACCTAATCCAGCTGGCTTATTTTGTATGTTTTCATGTCTGCACATCTTGTTGTACTTCCAGGGTCATTTTGGATCTCTAAACAATGTTTTTTTGTCTTGCCATAGTCAAACTATAGACAAAGTCAGAGTTTGATGGCGTAATGTGTAGTTCTCTGAAAGACCTTTCCAACGGGCTATCATGCGCCTAAAATGGAGGCCACATGCAAAAGGTACGACCCTGAGAAGTTGAGGTACCAACTTACACATAGGGGCCCACATGACTTTTGGTGTTTCACCTCCTAGGGTTAGGTTTTTGGATGTCTAGGGATTTAACATTCATGAGTAATATAAAAAAGGCCTCTCGAGCCTCATTATAATCATTATGCTCAGACAAATGCACATAGCAGCCACATCTCTTCTCAGAGATAGCTACCACCATTCGAGCAAGTGTTTTAGTTTAGCAATTTTACAGTTTTAGCCTATTTCATTTATTCAATATAAGATATTGTTCACTGGATATATGTGTTGTTATTCATATCTCTATGTTTATTGTATTCAATTTGTTAATCAATTCGTTCCACTCCTGAATCTGGATCAGTGGCATCAGAGTGGTATGCTCTTCATTTATTTTTCTTCGTGCATGTCTCTGACAAGATATGGGTACAATAAGTTGGGACTCGAACCAATCGAGTTGTTGCAAGATTAGTCGCTCCAAGCTCAACAACAACCCATGGGAGATGAAAATAAATATGATGGATCAGGAGATCCTTTTAAAATGTTGCTCGAGGAAGCCCTTGCATGACAAAGGAATGAAATGATGGACAACTTTGTGCAGATCCTTCAGCGGCTACCCACAGGAGAAGCATCTTCATCAAGTGGCCATGCACCCCCCTTCAAGGTACAGGTAAATTTTGATATTCCATTATTTGAAGGACTGATAGATGTGGTTGTTGTATATAAATGGTTGAATCTACTCGAAGGGTATTTTTCAGTCCAACACTTTTCCGATAGGGAAAAGATTACTTTTGCACTCGTCAAGGTCATCCTCCATGTTAAGGACTGGTGGGACACTTACTCTGAGCAAAGGACCATAGAGGACTCTGTAATATTTTTGGTTGCCCCTACATGTGATTCCTTCTAGGATGCCATTAAAGAACAATACTACCCGATTGGAAGCTGCGAGGACCAGTACACCATATGGACCACCCTACGTCAAGAAAGGGACCAAACAGTACTAGATTTCACCAATATTTTCCATACCCTGGGAACCAAATTGGGTATCAAATACTTTGAGCAACATCTGGTGCTCAAATACCATGGTTGTTTGCATAGATACATTCAAACAAAAATGGAGTTTCTAGACATCACCTCATTGGGTACAACTTATAGATATGCTGTCAAGATCGAGCAAAAATTTAAGCAGAAGAGGCGAGAGTTTGGATGTACAAAGTCCTCACATCCGAAGAAAGGAAAAGGTGGCCCCAACCCACACAACAAGGGATAGAGAAAATATGGCCACTCTCAGGACAATCAGTCAAACCCGCAACACAAGAAGGGCAATGAGAAGACGAAGAAGCACATGGGAAAATGGTGTGAGTACCATAAAATCCCTTGGAACAACATTGAAGAATGTCTCTCCAAGTAGTCACTCATGGTTGAGCTGAAGGATTTCGAGTCAGAGGTCGATTTTGATTTCGAATCAAATCCCGAAGGAGGGAAGTAGATTATCGATTATGAACCTAGTGCCACTGTCGCTACCACCAAAGTCCAACCAAGAAAACCAGAAGAACCAGAGGAAGGGGAATGACTCTTTCACTCACAGATGATGGTAAAGGGGGCTCCACTTCATTTCATTGTCGATAGCGGCGATCAAAAGAACCTAATTTCAGCAGAGGTCATCAAGCGGTTGGACTTGCAAATGACACCACACTTGCAACCTTATACCATCGGTTGGCTTCACCAAGGAAGAGATCTTCGTGTCAGCCAACAATGTCATCTTCCCTATGGCATCAAGTCTTTCAAAGATGAGGTATTGTGTGATATTTCTCCCCTTGAAGTTTGTGATGTTATTTTAGGACAAAAATATTTGTGGAAGCGTCATGTTGTGTATGAGTCTATCCCTCACAATGTTATTATTACTTTGGGTAGACAATTGTATAGGATAACAAAAGTTGTGTTTCCTACCACTATTTCTTTAATCTCTGCTAAGAAATGCAGTAAGGTCATTTCATAGACTAAGAAGTTCGTCTTCTTTGTGATCAGTTCTCACAGTAAGCAAAAGGTCACCATCACATGCATGGCCTCTACAAAGAGCCTCTCTTTGCAGCAGAAGCAAGTGGATGGGATCGTGGAAGAGTACAGAGACATCTTCTCCTCACCCACTGAGGTACCGACGCACTACCAAGTCAAGCATCCAATTGATCTGACCCCCGGTGCACCTCTACCTAATGGACGAGTTTATCGTCGCTCGTTGATGGAAAATGACGAAATCAGGTGTCAAATCCAAGAGCTTCTTCAAAAGAGGCACATCAAACCCATCTCCTCCCCTTGCGGAAGCCCGATTGTACTGGTGCAGAAGAAGGACGTGACTTGGAGAATCTGCATTGATTACAAAGCCTTAAACAAAATCATAGTTAGGAATCCGTACCCAATCCCTAGGGTTGATGACCTTCTTGACCAACTCAAGGGGGAAAACTTCTTCAACAAGATTGACCTAAAGTATGGCTAACACCAGGTTCCCATCGAACCAACTGATGTATGGAAGACAACCTTTAAATCTAAAGAAGGTCTCATCGAATGGTTGGTCATGCCCTTTGGCTTAACAAATGCACCATCCACTTTCATGAGATGATGGATGATGTATTGAGACCCTTCACCAACTCTTTTGTGGTGGTATATTTGGATGACATCCTCATCTTCAACAAAACTTGGGAGGAGCACATGTGGCATATTCAATAGGTTTTGACCACTTTGCGGTAGCACAAGCTATATGCCAACTTGGAAAAATGTTCTTTTGACATGAATAGGGTCCAATACTTGGGATACATTGTTGATGAGCATGGGGTACATGTTGATCCAACTAAGATCCAAGTCATCCATGACTGGCCAACCCCAACCACACTAACTGAGCTTTGGAGCTTCTTGGCACTGGAAAACTTCTACTGATGGTTCGTGTTGGGATTCTCCCATATTGCATGGGCCCTCAGCCATGTGACTAAGGGTGGTGGCAGGGAAAATTTCATGTGGGGGAAGGAACAACAACGAGCATTCGATGATATGAAGCATCTCTTATGCTCAGCTCCAGGACTCTCCTTGCCCGATCTACAACAACCATTCGATATTGAGACAGATGCATCTAACTATTTTGTAGGCGCAGTTCTCACTCAGCACGATCATCCGATGGCATACCATAGTGAGACACTCTTAGATACTGTCTAGAAATACCACACCTATGACAAGGAAATGTATTCCATTGTACAAGCCTATCGTCAATGGAAACATTACATTATGGGAAAGGAGAAAATCATCCACCCTGATCACAAGCCTCTATAGTTCATACAAACACAGAGGAAATTGCAGAATGACCGCCATCATAAGTGTTAGAAAAACAGGACCGTGGAGCAATAAAATAAAACAAATGTAGAAACAAAACACAGAAGACACACAATACAAGAGAGCCACAGATTTATGTGGTTCACCCAGTGTGGGCTACGTCCACCAGAGAAATTGCCAGGTCCTTCCTTTATTATTATCCAGCAAATGAAGGGATACAACCTACAGCAAAACCCGTTGTAACTTCCTCTTCTTTCTCTCACAGTCTC
>ML793663.1:86816-126382 GCA_009831015.1 Picea engelmannii | reverse complement strand
ACACAATACAAGAGAGACACAGATTTACGTGGTTCACCTAGTGTGGGCTACGTCCACCAGAGAAATTGCCAGGTCCTTCCTTTATTATTATCTAGCAAATGAAGGGATACAACCTACAGCAAAACCCGCTGTAACTTCCTCTTTTTTCTCTCACAGTCTCCTCTCTCAGAATGCAATATTCACCATCTACCATAGCTGCAATACATTTCCCTCATAAAAGAGGGTTGCCTTCTAGGGAAAAAACCCTAACATAATCTCTACCGTTAGATCTGTGACCTTATAATGAATGGTTGAGATTTACAATGAAATTACAATATACTTTTACAAGGCAATTTTTGCTTCGGGGGCTTCGCCCCTGAACCCCCGCTGGGGGCCCGCTTGCCCCCAGAACCCCCAGTCGGGGGGATGGACCCCCCGGACCCCGCAGAGGGGGTACCCCCCCTCTGCACTCCCCTGCGTGGAAGAGTGTACATACTTCTGGGCTGTAAATACTTCATGGGGTATAAACACAGCTGAAAGCAAGGACCTATGAATCAGGAAGATAATCAGGCTCCACAACCAACAATAAGTGGTTCACCTACCTGCATCAATTCCATATCAACATCAATTATAAGAAATGAATCTCAAAGTATGTTGTTGTCTACCTCAGTCAGCCTCCCGTGGTTGCACCCACCACTATGCTCCATTCGTGTGGACATGATGCATCTGAATGGCCCCAACTTTATCAGCAAGATCTGAAATTCGCCACTACGTATCAGCTCTTGGGTACAGGCGTGAATACCATCAATTTATTCAGGACATGCTATTATGCCATCTGGGCCATCTCTTGTTCCTACAAGCGAGCGTGCAAAGCTGATTTGGGAAGCCCACTACAGTCGGATGGCGAGACATTTTGGCGTGGATAAAAATGTGGTCATTCTTTAGAAACTTTTTTATTTCCCAAAACTTCAACAGGACGTCATCAAGCATATCAGATCTTGCACTTCCTGTGCCATTGCCAAGCCAGCCATCAAGAAGCAAGTCTTATACACCCATCTTACTAATCCTAAGAATCCTTGGGAATCCATCTCAATGGATTACATGTCTGGCGTTTCGTCCACCAAGCAAGGCAATGACTACATATTTGTGGTCGTTGATTGGTTTTCAAAGATGGCCATTCTCATGGCCTAAAAGAAAAATACCATAGTGGAAGATATTGCCAAGCTCTTCTTCGAACGAGTGTGGGTCCATTTTGGGATACCACGGGCCATCATCTCCGACCGGGACAACAGGTTCCTCATCACATTTTGGTCGAGTATCTGGTCATCGTTGGACACAAAGCTCACTAAATCCACTTCTTTCTAGCCCCAAACAAATAGCCAAACAGAAGTCATCAATCGGATGATTGTGCACATCATGCGCATGTACAACTCGAAGCATCCACGTACATGTGATGAGAGTCTCACCTATGTTCAACATAGTTACAACCGGGCTCTCCATAGCTCCAATGACCATAGCCCATTTCAGGTGGGGCTGGGATTCCAACCCTTGGGTCCCATTTATGTTTAACTACCTCTTTCCACCACATAGACAAACTCTTCCCATGTTCAGTTTGAGACCGACAAATCCACCAGATTCATTAAGCAGATTCAGCACATATGCCAATAGGTCCAGGATGTTTTGCAGAAATCCAATGCTAAGTACAAGCAGCGCCATGATCAACACCAGGTACCGCACCAGTTTTAGGTTGGAGACAAATTCTAGTTACATTTGCATACGGAGCGTCTCACAGGGCCCCATCGGAAGCTCCTCCCACTTTGTTATGGGCCTTACACTATCACCAAGGCTGTGGCTAGATATGATTTTGATCTCAACACTCCACCCTTCCTTGGCCTGCACCGAGTGTTCAATGTGGACCTCCTTCAACCATATTTTCCACCATTATTGAACACCTCAGAGATCTCAGAAAATTTGATGCCAACAAATCTCAACCCTAATTTCATGGAACAATCATCCACTGATCAGATAGTGGACACACATGTAAAGGGAACTCGCCAATAGATGATCCGAATTTATTGGGTTGTCAAGGCAAGGAGCTCCTACACCAAGGAAAGTGGCTCACCTGGGGCCAAATCCAACATAATTTTCCTCACCTGATGGGGGAACTCAACGCAATGGAGACCATTTGTTTCTAAGTGGGGAGGATTGATCTAGGTGGATATTGGTGGCCACCCACCTATTCCAACTAGCTCCTCTTGTCCATTTTTAGTTCAACACATTCTTCTGTACTTCTTTGTAATTGTGGGTTCTACACTTCTGGGGCTGTATGAATCCCTACACTTCTTCCAGGTGGATATTGGTGGCCTCTCACCTAATCTAGCTAGCTTATTTTGTATGTTTTCATGTCAGCACATCTTGCAGTACTTCTAGGGTTGTTTTGGAGCCCTAAACATTTTCTTTTTGGCTCGCCATAGTCAAATTGTAGACGAAGTCAGAGTGTGACGGTGTAATGTGTAATTCTATGAAAGTCATTTCCAACTGGCTATCACACGCCTAAAATGGAGGTTGTATGCAAAAGTTACAACCCCGAGAAGTTGAGGTACCAATTTACCCATTGGGGACCACATGAATTTTGGTGTTTCACCTCCTAGGGGTAGGTTTTTTGGATGTCTAGGGTTTTGGCATTCATGAGTAATATCAAAAAGGCCTCTGGAGCCTCATTATAATCATTTTGCTCAAATGGATGCACATAGAAGCCACATCTCTTCTCAGAGATAGCTCCCACCATTCGAGCAAGTGTTTCAGTTCGACAGCTTTACAGTTTCAACCTATTTCATTTATTCAATAGAAGATATTATTCACTAGATATATGTGTTGTTCTTCATATCTCTGTGTTTATTGTATTCAGTATGTTAATCAGTTCGTTCCGCTCCTGAATCCTGATCAATCAAGTGTGATCTAAGTTGTTTATTCCTCCAACCTTTATGGCTACCATGAAAGCAACAAATTCGGATTTCCAAATAAATTTGACTCTTCAATTGGCAAATTTATGCAATTAATCATCCTTTCAACAACTCTTGGTGCAATTTCGATTTGAATTTGGTTAGAAATTTAGGGATTTCAATCCAATTTTATTGTTTTCCCGAAATTCAACACAGACTATGACTCTACAACAACGAATTTGTCAATTTTTTGTCAGTATCTAGCCCAATGCAGCTCCAATGTTGAAACCTTCGCTCTGATACCAAACTATAACGTACCAAAATCCCATGTTGAGTCGCATTACTAAACCAAATTGACATAAAGTAACTCTGATACCATTTTATAAATGAATACGTGCAGCATGACAAATAATTTCATGCAACTAATCAGGAAAATGTTTACAGATATATGTCGTTTAAGCATACACAACATTTAAATGAACAAATGCATAATAAAACATAGTAGTTAGAGACAACATTAAAATAGTAAATAAACACAATGACCATAACATTTATCTTTATAAATATTTACACAATTAGCTACATAAAACAAACATTCCACCCAGCCATAGGCTTTACTTCTCTAATTCTCTCAGTAGTATGTCATCTCCGAGCTGGGGCTATGAGTCCACAAGAAGAACGACTCCTATGGTTTCCTATTGTCCATTCTAACAATGCAATACCCAAAAAATTCAAAATGACGTGACTCCTACAACAGTTACAACTACCCAACTCTCTTTCCCATTAGTCTACAAAACCCAAGGGATAGGATTTCCTTCTCTGCACTGCAACCCCTCGGGAAATTCTCATCCCCTCCAAGGCTCCAGTATAGACCAGCCAGGAATCTCTCAGATGGGGGATCCGGGAAATCCAGTTGTAACAAGAGTTCTCATAGAAACATTCTCACATGTTCTTGGGCAATTTCTCAATAGGAACTCCTCACAATGATGACAACCAAGTTCTTAACATAAATCCTAGTTCAAACTAGTTGTTTTTCCACACAGTATGGCTATTGCTTCTTCCCCAACACCAAAATATGCTTTTCTCTCTTCTTGTTGTCCCTCAAAATCAATGCTCTCCTCTACTTGAATTTCCTTTCCTTTTTCTCTGATGCATGTTCAACTCTCACAATTCCCTAAAATGAGTGTGCTCATCCCATGTTATCTTAACTAGGAAAGATTACTCTTTCACTGACCTCTTTCATACATTCAATGATACAATTGTCATCGTGAGTGTACTTATCCCATGCTCTCCTGACTAGGTGAGATGACTCTCTCACCCAAACTCCTACATGAATTCAATGATTGGTTTTAATAAGTCAAAGGAGGATTAGATGGTTAATGAAAAATTGATTTAGGAAAATGGCATGGGATTCTAGGCATGTTTCATTCTTTCAAACCCCCCTTTATCTCACTCTCTTGTGGAATCATAGCCCCCCATGACTCTGTCCATGTATGTTTGTAGCTAGTGGTGTATATTATTTTATTATTTTTCAATGTAGGATGATTACATATTACATTGTTTGGTCCTCATCCATTCATCTTATTTCAAATGTGCATTGCTAATCCGGGGATGAAAACTAGGGTATTACATATAGGATAAACCAAAGATGCAAACAAAGGAACCATGGATGTCAAAGAAAAATTCAAAAACCCTAGAAAACAAAAGGGAGGAGGAACGCCCCTAATATGGGAGTAGAAGCTTTGTGAACAAGCATGTAAATATAATGGGAAGTAGACAAAAGTGCTCTATAGGGGGAGTCGTGGACTTGGAGAGGGGTTCAAGGTTAAAGGTGAGAAAGCAGAGCTCCCTAAAATAAGATAATTGTGTTGGATTTATAGAAATGGGAAAGGAAAATGCACGAACAAGGCCTTCACGATTTTTTTACGAAGGTTCTCTTTGATCCATGGGAAATAAGAAGAATCAACAATTTGTACCATAAGAAACTAACAAACTCTTGTAGAAAATTGAAACAAAAAACTTACTAATGAAAAAAATGCGTGGAATGGTCCGTAGATTCATAAAATTCAAAAGAAACAAAGTGAGGGAATGCCCAAAAAGGAAAAAGGCAAGGTCAAAGAGAAATGGATGACAATTTTACCACCTAATGAAAGAAATCCCACTAACAAAGAGTAAGCCACAAAGACCAAGGAAAAAGTAAGGAAACAAATATTTCGTAAGTTTGATTTAATAAAATAGCTTAGACTTACACAATAAATCAAGTAATGAAGGGTGATACTCTCGATTGATCTTTTGTGATAGAATCCACTAATACTTAAGAGTGATAATGATAGTTACATGAATATTGAGTTAATGTGAAAAGTCACTTTAGCATGGCTAACTAAATAAAGTGAAAACCAAAATACTAAATTAAACTAAAAAAAGTTATACAAGAAACAATAAAGGAACAACAATTAGAGGAGGATAAAACAACTATGAAAAAATCATGCCAAATAAAGTAGCATGAAAGATGAAATTTTCATGTTACAACTTTAAAATTTAAGATAAAAATAGCCATTAACATGACTTATTTAAACACAAATTATCATAATTTATAAAATCTTTCACTAACATTTTTATTGTTAATGTTTTTATATCAAAATACTAACATGATGTATTTGGACATAAATTAGCATACTTTATCAAATTTTTAACTAACATCTTATACAATAAAATAATATTACCTTTTTATTGTTAATGTTTTCATATCAAAATACTAACATGATGTATTTGGACATAAATTAGCATACTTTATTAAATCTTTAAATAACATATTATCCAATAAAATAATATAACCATCGTTTTCATTGTTAATGTTTTCATATCAAAATACTCACATTTGAACATAAATTAGCACACTTTATCAAATCTTTAACTAACATCTTATAAAATAAAATAATATTACCACCAAAAAAAAAAAATCTAAACATTTTTATTCCACTAAACAATTTTTTTTCAAAATTCCAAATGAAATTATGTACGCCATTGCATGCAAACTTGGTTTGTTAGAATGCATGCGTTAGAAATAAGCGAACATGCAAAACTGGTGGTGTTAGTATGCATGCATGAGAAATAAGAGGAGGACATGCAAAACTGTATTTGAATTTTCTTGCATAAAGAGCATTTATTTAGTTTTTTTTCGATATTTTTCTATATGAAAATAGAAAGAAGTTTATCATCTCATTTACATTAGCTTTACTCATCAACAATATAAAAAAGGACTTTGTTCATTTACATTTGCTTTACTCATTTATAGTTCCCAAGATAGAAGGACACGAAATATAATAATGTTTGATCGTGACATTGAATTTACAAGAAAGATAATGATGACTATACAATAAAAATAAATTGAGAATATGATGTTTATCATAATGTTCTCCACCCAATATACAAGATCAAATAAAATATGTTTTATTTAATTAAAATATTAATTTGTATTTAAAGTTGTTGTTTCATTTTATTTGGAGAAAACAAATCTCTTTAAACATCCATACATGAATTATAATAATGTTGTTTTATTAATTATAATATATAAATGACAACAATCATAACTATCAAAATTATAACTAATGCTTTATAAATTACTATAACTACTTATTCGGAGAAAACAAATCTCTTTAAACATCCATATACGAATTATAATATTATAATATTGTTGTTTTATTAATTATAATATATAAATCAAAACAATCATAACTATCAAAATTATAACTAATGTTTTATAAATTACTATAAATATATGATTTTAAAAGGAAGAGTTATATCGCATTGGTCACACTTGCACAGATCCTTAACATGGCTGGATTTTTTGGTGTCTCTTCCCAACTAAACACATCTTAAGGGTATTGAACTTGGGTCGCCTAGCAAAGGAAACCCACACCTTAACTGATTGAGCTAGCGAGAATTGACATATTTTAGGGTATTAGCATATTAAACTTTATTTAATTTTTAAAATCAAATTTGTTGTTGTTATTATTATTATTATTATTGTGGATCAGAAGTGTTACATGAAGATGAGTTAAAATCAACTTGTGCATACGCTCTTGAAACCATATCACCTAAATTTTGAGAGCTATGGAGAATGTCGTTGGGGGGTGGGGGGAGAGTGGGCTAGCCCCCTCCTGATGTTGATGAGATGTCAAAAGAAAAATCTCAGCCCTCCAAGTTTGTGAAAAAACTTGATGAAATGTCGAAATTCTTGTTTCCCCCATCCTCATCTCAAAATAAATCTTTGGCTCTTATTGTTCGTAGTCTCATCTCTAAATTTACTAGTATTTGGACCTCCCCAAGAATAGTGGCATCATGGCTAAAGAAAAAAATGGAAACCCTTGATAAGTTTGTGCACCTTTTGGAATAGTTCTAAGGTAAGTTTGATTTCTTCTGTGTGCTCCTAGCACTGTATTTTAGAGAAATTTCAGTGTAACCATAAAAATATTTTTTTTGTAGTGGTCAATGTTTAAATACCATCTAACCAAATTGATAAAAATGAGTGTTGGGTATATGTTCAAAGGTTAAAGGACACATAATATGTTAAAGAATGCATCATGGTGAGTGATTTTAATGTTGTCTGAAATAGCACGGAGAATAAAGGAAATTCCTTTGGTAGAGATCCCTTCTAGGACATCTTGGAAAGCATGCTCGAGGATTGGGAATTGTTGGATATAAAGCCCCAAAAAGGAATATATGCATGGTATATTCTGATAATAGGTCCAGGGAATATTCCTCTTGTCAAACTCCTCTATCAAATCTTTTATCCTCCCCTCTTTCACTTCTGACCATAAGCCTATTTCATTACATATCCATGATCTTCTTGAATATGGAACTTTACCTTTTCACTTCAACCCTCTCTGGCTCTCCTACCCTGATGTTCAAAATCTAGTTGAGTTGACTTGGAAAACTTGGATCCTCGAAACTATTGTCTTCATATGGGAGAAAAAGTTAATCATGTTCAAACAAGCCTTAAAGCAATAGGCTAGACTCTTTTTCACTCCTTTATATAAGGAAGGAAAAGATATAAAAGAGAATTTATACCTCCTCCAAAAATAAAATGAGCTCAAAGACATCATGGTTGAACTACAAAAGGAAGAGCTAAATCTACAAATCAGATATCAAAGGTCAGTGAATCAAGAAGAGGAAATATGGAGACTTAAATCGTGCACTCTTTGTCTCAAGGATGGGTTCAAAATACAAAAAAAAATCAGAATCAATCCATGGCCAGGTTGCGTAGGTGACAGACTTTTCAATTACTTCCTAATTAATTTAGTAAGAAACTGAAGAGTGTGCATTTAATTATCAATCTGAGGTCGGTTTTTACTTATGAACTATTGTGCACCATATATGCAAGTATAATATTAGAATTGTCAATGAGTTGTAGTACTTTTGAATGAATATCACAAAAAAACATACAAAAATGCTTTATCAAGTCACCAAATTAAACTATGCTAAATCCACACTTGCATAAATGAAAGAACATGTTGCACGAAAGTAAATGACACTCTTGTAAGAAAGTAAATCACACTTGCAGAAAAGTAAATCACTCTTGCAGGAAAGTAAATCACACTTGCGAAAAAGTAATTCACTCTTACAGGAAAGTAAATCACACATGCAGGAAAGTAAAAGTGACTTGTCCAGGTATTAAAGTGATCTTGATTATCGTGATAGCTATGTTATGGCTCGTGTACCTCTAATTATAAGAATAAAACCATATTGTGTTTGTAAACAAGGAAATTAATCTATCTCAATTACCAAACCACACAGTTTCTCATAGAAATCTAGATGAAGAGTTGCAACAACAAGATTTGCAACAACCAGAGTTTCAACAACACAAGTTCCAACAACCAGAATTGCAGCAAGGTAATACTAATGCTACAACAAAGTTAAATAGAGGAATTGTTGGAAATAAATGAAAATGAAAGAAAGATGTTACAACTACACTTCAACCATTCAACAAACAAAGTTTGGAAATGTCCTCATAAAGTGGCGGCGACAGAGTTACAGCAATGAGGAAACAACAGACTTGCAACGTGATGTTTTTATAGAGGAATTGTTGGAAATAAAATAAGGAAGAGAAACTATAGATAATTGTTTATCAATCAAATATCACTACCCTACAATGATAGCAATCAAGAGCTACAATAATGGATAACAACAAGATGTTAATGAAGGAATTGTTGGAAATAAATAAGAAAATAAAAATTCAATTATAACTACTTCTACAAACTGTAAAAGATACAAACAACACTGAGCTAAGCAGGGGGGCCTGCCTCCTTAAACGAGGTATTGGTATAAGAATGCAGTATACGCTCAAACGCTCAACACACCATCAATTGAACATGAATGAAACGGAAATTTGGTTAAATGAAAAGATGGAGATTGAATACAATTCCATCTTACAAACTATCTGTTGATTTTCTTCTTCTGTGTGTCCCCGGCTTAGAAAGAGTAGGATTATTTATACAAAATGAATAGTTCTAAAGTGAGATAAGAAGACCAATGGATAGTCATGAGGATCAGGCTATCTCATTGTTACATTGAATTTTTTGAAAGAAGGAAAAAATCAAGTGTGTGATGGCTAAAATCAGCCAAAGCTAGTGGTGGTTGAGTTTTCCTTTCCATACTAGTGCCCAATTTCCTTCGTTGTATTCCTGGGAGGTTGTTTCCTAACTGGTCATTTCCTAGTAAGTTGTTGTAGAATTGCAACAATGGTCTAGTGAGAGTTGCATCATCAAAAGTTGTAGCACTGGGAGTTACATCAGTGAGAGTTGTAGCAACGACAACAGTTGCAGCACTGAGAGTTGTAGCACCTTCTCCTGAAAAGGAATTGCTTCTCTCATGTTGGGAAGGTGCATGCATAACTTGTTCCTATAAAACATTGCTATCACGAAAAGTAATAATCTCTTGAAAAATGTATACGAATAATTATTGAAAAATGGAATGTTGGGTGAGTGCTTGTACCTTAACCAAAATGTGTCATTGTGGATGGAAAGTGTTATGAATATGGAAGTGAAAGTAGGAAAAAAGGTGAGCAAAAAGTATTGGAAGGGTGCTAAAAAGATGTCAATCTGAGCACTCGTCATCTCCCCCCAACCAAAATCATTGCATGTCCTCATGCAACCAAATAGTCATTGTGAGTTTGAGAGGGGGAGACTCCCATGGAGGTAGTTAATGTCATCATCTTTGTGCCCTTTCTCAAGAGTGGAAACTTATTCCACATCCTAATATCCTTCCAAAACTGCAGCCAATCCTTCACCTAAAGTTTCCCCTGTCGGTACTTTTGTAGTATTAGTGAGATTTTCTTCTTGTGGTTTCACTTATCCTCTTTCATGTCCTTCCTCTATTGGCTTTTATGTGTCAGCATAATGGTTGTCCTCTGCTAGTTCTTGTGTAATAGTAGGGAAAGTGGCCTATGTTGGTTCTTGTGTAACATCACGGAAAGTGGCCTTTGTTGGTTCTTGTGTAACAACAAGGAAATTATATTCTATGGTAGTGGGTTGCATGTGTTATGATGGATGAGAAAGGTGGTTGGCTTCTATTTCTTCAACTAGTTCAGCAGGATGGTGAGTTGTTTTTGGTTGAATAGGGAGGGTGTCCTTTGTTGGTGCAACAAAGTGGATATCCTTTGTTGTTGTAGCAGGGTGGGTGTCCTTTGTTGGTGTAGCGAGGGAATCTCCTTCTGAGGGTTCATCTGGTAATGGTGCAGTTGGGTGACTGACCTCTGAGTCATTAGGGTGGATGTCCACTTGCTGGTGCAGCAGGGAAATGCACCTCTACTGGTTCAATATCAATGAGTTATGTTGTTTGTATAGGGTTTTCTAGCCTACCCTTCTTCCTTTTCTTAAGATTATCCCCCAATAGTTTAAGAGAGGTTTGAATCATCCTATTTTTCTTCTCAAGCACCCACTAATTTCTTAAAAGTGATGAATACTAAGGTGTGAGCGAGGGGTGACTTACTAGTTTTTCTTTTGTGTTTTTGGTTGGATCTAGGTTAGTAGTAGGGTGGTTGATTTCTATAGTCGTGGCTTCCTCATCGTCAATGTAATCCTCCATAGTTGAAGCAAGGACTTACCCTAGGGTTTTCATTTCTAGTTCTTTTGTACCAAAAAAAATTTATGCCCAAAATTCCTCATCATGTCTAGGCCTTGCAGAGTCTTGGGATTTAGTTGTTTCCTCAATTTGTTGTGCTTGTGTTGGTTCTTTTGTAACACCAGGAGATTTTCTTTTTGGGTGGAAGCATTTCTTCTTTCCCTTTTATTCTTCCTGTTCGTCAGATATGTTGATTGTTTCATTATTCTTGGCCACATTTTAGTCGTAGGTTTTCTTCCTGTGACCTCTATGTCACTGTCATGTCCATCTTCATTTTGCGGAGAAATTTCGGTAGAACCCTCAAGGGTTTCTTTATTAGTGGTTGCAGTTTCGAGAGTTGCAGTTTTTTCATCCTCTAGAGCTACAACTGTTACAACATCTAGAGTTGCAATAACTACGGCCTGTAGAGTTGCAACGACCTTGGCTTCCAAAGTTGTAGGGTCCCCAACTTCTAGATTTGCAGTGTCATTGTCCCATGGAGGATTTGCAGTGGTTTTTTCTCTTCTGGGCAGTGTTACAACGTCAACTGGTGCTCTTCCCACCTCATTCCATGACCTTCTCTCCCTTTGTAGTGCTTTTTCGACCAATAGTTTGATCAACTTGTGGTGTGAAAGGGATTCTTGAGGGAGAACAACCTTTAGTGACTTATTAGCCATGTTTTGCATTGTTCTCCAAAGGAAAAATAACAAGTTGGCAAGCCTATCATTTCGCAAGTGGTCTAATAACCTGATTTGTTGTATGTAGACAACCCCATATCGTCCCTTACAGGTCATGTAGCATTTCATGATGATGGAAACATTTTTTCATGGAATTGGCAGTGAAGTCCTGTCGAACCCTCTTGCCTTTTCTACTAGAATCTCCCGTGGTTCAAGGAATTTTTCAAGAATTTTGGGCTTGGGACTCCAACGGTAATACCATCATTCATTGATTTGTGAGAGCCTGATCACTTCTGCAATTACATCCTCTATTACCTTCACAACTACCCTCACTACCTCTATTTTGATTTTCCTGAAATTAATGGTGAATTTCAACAACACATCATCGTCATAACCCCGCATCCTGGTTAGGTATTCCAACCAACCTCCCTACTGGAAAAATTTCCCAGTGTTCTCGTATGCTTCTAGAAAGAGGGTTTCTTTGGGCTCTCAGTGGTTTAGTGAGCCTCCCATTTTCCTGCTCAGAACTCGAATGACTGTGGGTGCAATTCGGTATGAACGATTCACAGGGTAGCAAGTTTGAATGAATGAGAATGGTGGTGGGAAGGATTAATCATGTTATGCTTTGCATAATTATTATTTTGTGATGGAATTTTAGTGGTGTGATTAGATTTTAATTATGCCAATTCAATACTTACTCATAGCATAGTTCAAGGGATGTACCTTATTGTTTCTTGTCATGATTTCACATACCTTCAGCCAGTTGTCGTGTCAACATCAAGAGGTGCAACAACACACATAGTCATAAGAATACACACATTTGCAACAATAGGAAGAGTTGCAGCAATGTCAGAGATTTGCAACAAGGTGTGGAGTTGTGGAAACATTTTGGAGTTGCAACAAGGTGCATTATTGCAACAATAGGAGGAATTGCAGCAACGACATAGTTACATCATTGTCTTGGAGTTGCAACAAAGTGCGGAGTTGCAACAATACGAGGAATTGAAGCAACGGGAAGAGTTGTGACAACTGTCAGAGTTGCAACAAAGTGTTGGATAGAACCGCAACTTGTCAAGATATATTATTGGTAGTCTTTCTTGTCCAAATCAGATGTAGATGTCTTAACAATGGATTTTTGGTAGCGATATACAAAGTTATGGAAAAAGGAGTTGTAGAAACAAGAGTTGCAGTAATAGGAGTCGCAACAATGAGAGAGGGAGTAGAAAAAGTTGCAGAAGTAGGCATTGTAGCAATAGGAGTTCCATCAACAGGAGTTGCAACAACGATATTTGCAATATTAAGAGTTGCAACAACAAGGATTGTAGCAACAAGAGTTGCAACAAGCCAGAATTGCAGCAACAGAAGTTGCAACAACATTATTCTCCCATGTATATCTTGAAAAACTTTAGAAGAAAAAACAAAACTTTATTAATACTTTATCAGAAGGATCCTGACATAAACATCACAAAATCATGAAGTTCCCTTCTTTCTTTCATTTTTTTATTTTTAGCATGCCATGCACCAGTATAAGATTGTTTTCATAAAACATGCCCCCATGCATAACCCAAGGGTTTTCATACATGGGATATATTTATTATTAGTATTAGTATTAGTATTAGTATTAGTATTTAACATGAATGAGTCATTCAACAGGGGTTCCTCCCTTGTTTACAATCTCTAAATTGTTATCAGGCCATCCACTAGTGATCCTATTCAGAAAGGATTCCTTGGATGGGGGTTTATGATATAAACAAAGCATGTGTCCATTTTCCATTAGAGGATTTCTCTCGTTGTCACTGGTGTGAATTTTGATCACTCAGTTTTCATATACTGTATCAATATCATAAGGCTTGATCCATCGAGTGTGAAAATTCCCTCTGAAATATTTGAACCTGTAGTCAAATATAATGCTCAGTCTCCAACTTTGAATTTATTCTTCTTAATGAACTTTCCATGCCATTGAGCTCTTTGATGTTGTATTATTGTTGTGTGGTGGAGGGTAGCTTGACGAAGTTCATCTAGTTCATTGATCTGGAGGATTCTCTGATTCTGATATTTAGTTAAGTCCATTCCAATTTGTAAAACTATCCTAAGTGTTTGGATCTCCATTTCAATTGGAAATAATACTCCCTTTTTTTACATGAGTTCATATGGAGTACAACCAGTAGTAATTCGTCATGTTGTCCAGTAAGCCCATAGAGATTTGGGTAATTTTTCAGCCCAATCCTTGAGGTGTAGTCTGATAGTCTTAGTGATGATGGCCTCAAGGATTTTATTTGGACGTAGTCTAAACGTTCTACAAAATGATTCTTTTTCGATGATTTTTTCCAAGAACATTTTCTCGAAATCCGACAAAAAATTGTTAGATCCGCATATTTGAGTGGTTATTTTTGTATAATAGAAGTGCCTCGGGATTTTTTCAGCATGATGAATCCATTTCTACATTCAGAAATGAATTTTAAACAACAAAAAATAGTGATTTCATGCAAATTTATGTCATCGGATTCCGACAAAAAAATCCATTTTGTAGAACAGTTAGACAACACCTTTTGTTTGTCCCTTCTCCCTGTCTATTGGCCTACGGATGATATGGTGTAGTAACCCTATGTTTAATATTTTATTTATCCATCAATTCTCTAACAATTCTTGAATTGAATTGGCTTCCTCCATCAGTAACTATTTCTCTAGGTATCCTGAATTTGGTGAAGATTTCTTCATGAAGAAATCCTATTACTGTATGTTCTGTTGCAGTTGGGAGCGCCTCGGATTCTATCCATTTTGTGACAAAATCTGTGACTACTAGGATGTAGGATTTATGATGGGAACAAGGATTGATTGGCCCTACAAATTCAAGGGACCATTTATCAAAGGGTTCTAATACCAACTGTGGTTTTAAGGGCATCTCTTCGGATTGCATTGGTCTTCCCATGCACTGGTAGTTGTTGCACATTTTTACATATTCCTTGGCATATTTGAAGATAGTGGGCCAATAATACCCTTTTTGAATTACTTTGTACCTAGTCCTCTTTTCTTCAAAGTGGCCTCCACATGGACTATCATGGCAGGATTTCAAGGTCTCATTGATATCATCTTCTTGCACACATCTTCTTATAATGAGGTCCAATCTTGTGTGGAAGAGGTAGCCATCAATCCATGAGAATATCCAACTTTGTTTGATGATATTTTGTCACTCTTTTGTAGATAAATGGTGTGGGAGTCTACCTACAACCAAGTAATTAGTGATATCTGCGAACCAAGGAGAGTTAGTAGAAACCGCAAATATTTTCTCATCAGGAAAAGAATCTTCTACAAGTGACTCATTCTCATTAGTTGTAAGTCTTGAAAGTAAAAATCATCCACTACATTATCTTTTCCTAGTTTATTCAAGATGGTTATATCATATTCTTGTAATAATAATAACCACCTCGTTACCCTGCCATTGGTGATAGGTTTATTCATTAAATATTTTATGGTAGCATGGTCAATGTGAAATATTATTGGATATCCTGTAATGTAATGCCAAAATTTATTAATTGCATGTATTACCACAATAAACTCTTTTTATGTTACCGTATAATTTAGTTATGTGGGTGAGATATTTTTTCTATCGTAGTAGATTGCGTATGGATCCTTTCCTTCCATTTTTCCTAGAAAAACTCCAATAGCGGTGTCGGATACGTCTGTAGAAATATGAAATGGGAGGGACCAGTCAGGTTCTCTTAAGATATGAGCCTCAGACACCTTAGTTTTCATTTCGTCAAGTGCATGTTGGTATGTTTTTTTCCATAAAAACTCAAAATATTTGTTAAGCAACGTAAATAATGGAAAAGTAATTCATGAAAAAAATTCAATAAAGAGACGATAATAACCATCATATCCTAAGAATATTCATACCTATTTTTGTGAACATGGAGTCAGGAAATTTAATATTACCTTGATTTTTGTCAAATCCTCTTGGATTCCTTTAGTTGAGATGCAATGTCATAATACGATGCCATCAATTAACATCATTTCAAATTTTCATTATTGAGGGAAACATTCGATTCTTTGCACCTTATCATTGTTTTCTCTATATTTGATAATGGCTCATCAAATTCATTGTCATATGTTGTGAAGTATTCCATATATATTTCCACACGATCATGAATTAAATTAGAGAAGATACGAATTACAAATCTTTGAAATGTGGCAGGACATTATATAACTTGAATGGTAGAACACGATAGGAAAATATCCCCCATGGATAGGAAAATGTTGTTTTGTCTTAGTCCTTAGGTGTGATCTAGATCTGATTATACCCACTGAATCCGTCGAGGAAAGAAAAGTATTTCTTCCCTGCTAACGTATCTAAGACCTGGTCAATGAATGGGAGTGGGAAATGGTCCTTGTGTGTTGCTTTATTGATTTCTATATAGTCCACATGAATTCTTCATTTTTCATTATTCTTTGGTACCATGACGAGAGGGGAGACCCATTGGCTATCATAAATTGGATAGATAAAGTTGGTTGTGAGAAATTTTTGTAGCTCTTCCTTAATTATGTCCTTCGGTGTGGGATTCATCCAACGCTAAGTTTGGTGTATAGATATAGATCCTTCCTTAATGTATATGTGGTGTGTGCATAAGTCAGGATGGATTCCCTTCATTTCAGAGTATTTCTAGGTGAAGGCATCACTCTACTTTTGTAGTACTCTAACTACTTGCTATTTTTGTTGTTCAATCAATCCCTGGTTGATTTTCAAGGTTTTCCCTGGGATGATTACTATAATTTCTATAACGGACCCTTGATATTTTTCAGGTGGGTATTTGTGTTCTACAAGTGAGATTCTTGTTGAGGCTAGAGAATCTTGTGTTTTTGGTTGCATAACATGCTCAAGAACATGTGAGTTTGTTGATGAACAATAAGCTATGAAATCATTGATTTCATCATCCTTTGTTTTCTCTCTGATGTCTAAGTATTAATCTATAGAGAGGACTTGGTGATCTTCTCCTTCTTCATCACTATCCTCTCTGTTGGCCCATAATGGTGTTTCAAAATCTATGTTGGGTTTGGAGATGGTCATTTTTCTTGACCTACAACTAATGTAAGCATCAACAATGGTCAGCCAAGGCCTTCGTAGGATTAAAGGATATCCTCTTAGAGAGGTTTTGGGTTATAGGACTATAAATTTAGTGGGATATTCCCATGAATCTATGAATAACACTATGTATTCTAATATGCCCTCGGGTTTAATAGTTGATCTGTCAGCAAGATGGAGTAGGGTTTGGGTTTCCCTAAGGTCAGTGAGTCCTAAGGCTTGCATGGTATCACACGTCATGACATTAATGGAAGAACCAAGGTCGATTAATGTGTTGCTAATGAGTGTATTATTAATTTTCACATTAACTATCGGACTTCCAAGTTCAAAGTATTTGGTTGTGAGAACTCCCCCCATCATCAAGTATGACAATTTTCCCATGACATGAACAGTTTGAGGGTCCTTCCTTTTTCTACCGGGTTTCCTTAAATAAATTTCTTGCGTCACTTTCGAATAAATAGGCACATCCTTGATGGTTTGGAACAATGATATTTTAACACATGCATTCTTGAGTCCCCCCAAGAATTTTTACTTAGAATGAGTAAAAGGTTTCTCTAGGTTTAATCTTCTTGTATAGGGTGGGTTTTAAAGTTCGGGGTGGGAATTGTTAGCTTTCAAAGCTTCTTAATATTGTTTATGTTCTAATTCTTCATTTCAGACATTCTCTTTCAAATATTAAATATGAATACGAGGTTGGTACTTGGTTAGTGTCTTCCTAGATTGAAGGTGGATATCATTGCAGTCCAGGGAATAGATGGAATAGGTAGGGTAGGCAGAAAGTCATGAAGCTTGGATTAGTTGTGTTGGAATTTTGTTATTATGGTTAGGGATGGGTTTTTTAGGTAGTTTTTGTCAAGGAAGGGATGATGTGGGTGCTTGCATCTGGGGAAGGGAAAGAAGTTGCATGGGTGGCTATGTCATGGGATGTTCAAGGCCTCCTAATATGGGATTTCTCAACCCATGTTTCCATAGCTGGTTTGAAGGAGGAAGAGCCATCCATTGTTTTGTTGGAATACCTCATGGTTGAGAAGCATATTGCATGGAAGGGTTAGTCCAATATGAATTAAAGTATGGAAATTGGTCATGAATCATACCTTGGGGTCTGGGTTGCCATGGTTTCTTTTGAGAGATAAAGCATAATTTCTTCGATTCCTTAGCTTTCTGATTGATAGTTTTCAATATTAGTAAGGATGGATAGTTGCAAGTAGCATGGTCCTCACAACATATTCCACAAACCTCAATTTAATCCAACTAACATTCTTTCCATGGGTGCTTTGTCCTACACTTTGAACAAAAGATGCCCAAAGCTCATTCTATCTCTTCTTTATTTGTATTCATTTGTAGTGTATCCAACTGGGATCTCAAGGAACTAAGTATATAATTATTGAAGTCCTCTAACATGTTTCTGATCTCTACTCTTGTGACTCCACCTCCAACAGTATTTCTAGTCCTCGTTAATATATCTATTGGTCATTTTCTTGTTTTTGAAGTTCCTCCAGAGTATTTCCGACAAAGTTCCAAGATAACATCATATTATAAGTGGGAAACATCTCCTCCACCCATCAGGTTGATAATTTCAATGAAATCGTATCGGATTCCTCTCAGGAATAGAACACGTTGTGTCTTGGGAACCAAATCTCCTTGCCTTTCCCTCTGCAAATTATAGTTGAACCTTTCAATGTAATCCTAGAGGATCTCGTCTTCATGTTGTGTCATCCTAAAGAATTTTTCCCTCCTTTCTTTATCCTTGCAATAATCTTATTACTTTTCTAATAATTTCTTCATCATATGGTCCCATGTGTGGATGCTTTCCTTTCCAAGGCCCATGAGCCAATGTAGTGCACCATTCTTGAGTATGGTATGAAAAATATTTAATTTATGGGCATCCAACAAATAATAATAACTTTTTCAAAGTACGTCGAATTAACATATCTATCATGACAATCAAGATCACTAAAGAAATAAGCTATATGAATTACCAATCCACAGAGTTGTTAATTAGAAAACTAGATGCATAGTTGCAACAATGAGAGTTTTAGCAGTGAGAGTTACATTAGTAAGAGTTGCAGCAAACAAGTTACAACAACAGTAAGAGTTGCATTAGTAAGAGTTGCAACAACAGAAGTTACAATAGCACGATTTATATCAACCATAATCGCAACAAGGTAATACTAATGCTACAACAAAGTTAAATAGAGGAATTTCTGGAAATAAATGAAAATCAAAGAAAGATGTTACAACTACACTTCAACCATTCAAAAAACAAAGTTTAGAAATGTCCTCAAAAATTGGAAGCGACAGAGTTACAACAATGAGGAAACAACAGAGTTGCAGTGTGATTTTTTTATAGAGGAATTGCTGGAAATAAATAAGGAAGAGAAACTACAACTTGCTTATCAAAAAAATATCACTACCTTGCAATGTTAGAAATCAAGAAAATAGAAATGCAATTATAACTACTTATATGAACTTTAAAAGATATAAACATCGAGCTAAGGAGGGTCCCTGCCTCCTTAGATGAGGTATTGGTATAAGAATGTAGTATATGCTCAAACAATCAACACGCCATCAATTGAATAGGAATAAAACAAAACTTTGGTTAAATGAAAAGGTGGAGCTTCAATACAATTATGTCTTACAAACTATCTATTGATTTTCTTCTCTCATGTGTTCTTGACTCAGAGAGAGCAGGAATATTTATACAAAATGACTACTTCTAAAGTAAGCTAAGAAGATCAATGGACAATCATGAGGACCGAGTTGTCTCATTGTTACATTGTATGTTCTGAAAGAAGGAAAAAATAAGGTGTGTGTTGGCTAAAATCGGCCATGATTGGCGGTGGCTAAGTTATTCTTTCCATATTGGTACCCAATTTCCTTCATTGTATTCCTGAGCAGTTTTTGGATGACTAGTCATTTCCTGGTGACATTTGTATGGTTGACTAGTGAGTTGTTGCAGAGTTGCATCCTAGTGAGAGTTACGACATTGTGAGTCACAACATTGTGAGTTGCAGCATTGGGAGTTGTAGCAATGACCAGATTTATAGCACCAGGAGTTGTAGCAATGAGAGTTGCAATAGTTTCACCTAAACATGAATTTCATCACTCATGTTGGAAATGTCCTTGCATAGATTGTTCCTATAAAATATTGTTAGAATGTAAAGTAATAATCTCCTAAAAATATATATACAAATAAGTATTGAAAATGTCATGTTGGGTGAGTCTTTGTACCTTAACCAAAATGTGTCATTATGGATGGAAAGTGTTATGAATATGGAAATGAAAATGGGAAAAAGGTGAGAAAAAATTATTGGACAGGTGCCAAAAAGATGTCAATTTGAGCACCTGTCAGTAGGAATAAGTTTCTAGTGTTTGGGTGGAGGATGTTTCGGTGATTACAAATTTCACTAATATCAAAGTTGTATACAAAGCTCATTTTACTTCCCTCTACTCTAAAAAGAATGTTGCGGACCCCTCCAATGTGTCCTTTCTTCTCGAGCATATTCCCTCCCTTATCTCCAATGAATAAAATCATGCTCTAACCCATCCTATCACTAAAGCTAATATTTTTGTTGCTATTTAGAGCTTGGTGTCAAATAAAGCCCCAGGCCCAGATGACTTTTCCATCTCTTTTTATAGAAACTTTTGGGACTTTGTCAAAAATGATCTTAGGTGTATGTTTCTTTACTCACATGAGTCCTTTAAATTGGTGGGTAACACAAACTCATACTTCTTAGCACTTATTCCTAAAGAGGCCAACCCCACTTCCTTTTCTCACTTCAAACCCATCCCTTTATGCAACACTTCTTATAAAATACTCATTAAGATTATAGTCTCTCTTCTAAAAAGAGTTCTCCCAAAATTATTTCCACAATCAAGGAGGTTTTATGCAAGATAGGAAAAATCATGGACACCATTGTTCTAGTCAAAGAATTGGTCCACTCAACCTTTAAGGAAAAAGAGAAATGTATGGTCATTAAGTTAGATATGGCTAATGCTTTTGACCATGTCCTACATGTGTTCTTATTTCAAGTTCTTGATTTCTTTGGGTTCTTCCCTCAATTTATAAAATGGATTACTCCTTGCATCAATTGTCCTTGGATCGCTCATTTAGTAAACAAAGGGCCCATTGAATTATTCCATATTGGAAGACGTCTCTGCTAAGGATTCCCCATTTCCCCCCTACTATTTATTATCATGGTCAGATATTTGAGTAGGAAAATAGATCATGAAAGGTCTGTTATGGTCCTTCCAAGCCAACATATCGCCAAAGGAACCAAAAATCTCAATCATTCCCAATTTTTTGATGATACTCTTTTGATGGGGGAGATTCAATGATCATAGCTTCAATGTTTACATGTATTTTTGATGCCTTTGTTGATTCTTAAAGGAGCATTGTCAACCATAGAAAATGCCAAATCTTAGGCTAGAACACTCCACCACAGGAGATGGGGGCATGTCTGGGATCGTCCACTTCCCCATGGTAGAAAAATGGACCTCTTTTCGCTACTTGGGAATACCTATTTCCCTAAAATGTTCAATTTCTCAAGAATGGCATCCTTTAATTGAAAAAATTGATTAGAAATTTTCTCACTCGAGCACATAATGGCTCAATCCAACAGGTCGAATCATTATTGTAAAATATATACTCTCCGCTCTTCCGATCTACTAGTTTTCCATATTTCTTGCACAAAAAATGATCATTGGTTTGCTATCAAAGAAATATAGATAATTTATTTGGAGAGGAGAAAAAGGGAAACAAAAAAATTTCCATCTGGTCAATTGGGCTCAAGTCATTAGTCTAAAAAACAAAGGCAGTTTGGGAACATGTGATTTAAAGATAATGAACAAGGAAATGGGGATGAAGTTGTCATGGAGTTTCATTACAAGACATAAATATTGGTGGAAATCCTCCTTGGTGAACAAATAATTCTCTGGAAATTGACAAAGATGTCTTGAAATACCTCCCAAAACATCCAAAAGATCTCCTATTTTTAGACTTTTGATTGTTGTCCAATTGGCTTTTTGTGCTCAAATTTCCTGGATTCCAGGAAATGGTTGACAAATTCGTCTATGGGATGATAGAATCATGTTAAATGATTTCTTCAGAAAGTGACATGATTTATCTCCTTTTTAGCTATGGATGTAGGAAAATGATTTCAACACTTTATTTGATATTTTGAAATGGAGAAATTCTTACAATGAGTGGACCATATGGAAATCACTACAATTGTCGAATATCATGTCTCCTCTTTTCAATTTTCTTCTTATCTCCCTTCATGGTTTTGCATCTTGGAATTAGATAAAGGTTGATTCGCGCAGCTGGAATGGTTCTTCCTTTACGGTAAACATGGGGTATCACTCTCTTATCGACTCATTCTATGCCTTCCCTTGATCTGGGATGTGGATGAAAATATGGAAAAATGATAGCCTTCCTGAGATAAACTTATTTAATTGGTTAATTTCTCACAAAAGGTGATAAATTTTGAAAATATATACAAGTGTGCCATTGCAGGTCCATCACATTGTTCCCTATGTCTTTTTTAAGAGGAATCTTCTCATCACATTTTTTTGCACTACAGTTTTTTAAAGGAAGTTTGGTCACTAGTTCTAGATACTCTCCAACATATATTTTCTTGGCACTTGGATACTCCATACCTTTTTTCTCTATGGAGTAAAGGATAGCAAGGCACTCTCCAACAAAAAGTAAACTTCAAGAGGATTTTGGTCTCCCTTCTAAAGTATGTGTGTTGGTGTATCTGGATAGCCCACAATAAATCTATATTTCATGATGAAAAGACTTATCCCACGAGAGTGGCCACCAAATTTATTGATCCAAGTGGATATTGGTGGCCACCCACCTATTCCAACTAGCTCCTCTTGACAATTTTTAGTTCAGCACATTCTTTCATACTTCTTTGTAATTGTGGGTTCTACACTTTTGGGGTTGTCTGAATCCCTACACATATTCTAGGTGGATAAAGGTGGCCTCCCACCTAATCCAACCGGCTTATTTTGTATGTTTTCATGTCAGCACATCTTGTTGTACTTCCAGGGCCATTTTGGGGCCCTAAATAGTGTTTTTTTCGCTTTCCATAGTCAAACTGTAGATGGAGTCAAATTTTACTGGCGTAATACATAGTTCTCAAAAATACCTTTCCAATGGGATATCATGCACCTAAAACGGAGGTCGTATGCAAAAGTTACAAACCCAGAAAGTTAAGGTACCAACTTGCCCATAGGGGCCCACATAACTTTTGGTGTTTCATCTCCTAGGGTTAGGTTTTTGGATGTCTGGGGTTTTGGCATTCATGAGTAATGTTAAAAAGGCCTTTGGAGCCTCATTGTAATCATTCTTCTCATACGGATGCACGTAGCATACACATCTCTTCTCAGAGATGGATACCACCATTCAAGCAAGTGTTTCAATTCTGCAGTTTAACAGTTTCAACCTATTTCATTTATTCAATAGAAGATATTGTCCACTGGATATTTGTGTTGTTCTTCATATCTCTGTGTTTATTGTATTCAGTTTGTTAATCAGTTTGTTTCGCTCCTAAATCTGAATCAGTGGTATCAGAGCAATCTGCTCTTCATTTATTTTTCTTCATTCATGTCCCCGATAAGATCTGGGTACAAGAATTTGGGACTCGAACCAATCGAGCCTTTGCAAGATCAATCATGATGAGCACGACAACAACCCATGGGGAACGAAAAGAAGGATGATGGAGTAGGAGATCCTTTTAAAATGTTTCTCGAGGAAGCCCTTGCATGACAAAGGAACAAAATGATGGACAAGTTTGTAGATCCTTCGGTGGTTGCCCACAGGAGAAGCATCTTCATCAAGCGACCATGCAACCCCCTTCAAGGTATAGATAAATTTTGATATTCCATTATTTGAAGGACTGATAGATGCAGATGTTGTAGATAAATGGTTGAATATGCTCGAAGGGTATTTTTCGTTCCACAATTTTTTCGATAGGGAAAAGATTACTTTTTCACTCCTCAAGATCATCCCCCATATTAAGAATTGGTGGGGTACTTACTCTGTGAAAAGGGCCATAGAGGAATCTGCAATATTTGTGGTTTCCCCTACATGGGATTCCTTCCGAGATGCCATTAAAGAACAATACTACCATGTTGGAAGCTAAGAGGACCAGTACACTAGATGGACCACCCTGCATCAGGAAAGGGACCAGACAGTACTATATTTCACCAATTTTTTCCATACCCTGCACACCAAATTGGGTATCAAGGTGATCCAAAAAGATATTTTAAACGACAATGGTTGAGTTATTATGCATGCGTTAAATTACCATTTATGAAACTAATGAAAGAGGAAATATGACAGTCATTAAGAAATATATAGATCTAAACATAAGCATGAAGAACAACAAACCATAGAACACCAAAGTGATAATGGAGTTCGGCAATCTCGCCTACATCTCCAGGCCTATGTCTTAGTGGGTGAGGATTTCTTATTTTCGTTCAAACATTTAAAAGTACATCACAATAGTTCCAAATAGATTACAAACTAATCTATTCTTGTTCCACCAGATCTCTGGAACCCAACAAAACTGAAGGCACTAAAAACGATTGACCAAAGCTCCCAGAAATGGCCTGCAAAAGTGCTCTCCTCAATAGCTTCCCTGCATAAAAATGGCTTTGGCTTGGAAAATATTCAGCGTAAACCTGCTCTAAACCTCTCTCCCATGGCTCCAAGAATATCTAGTTTTTATAGGCCTAAAGTTAGTAACCATCTCCCAACTTCTTCCCAAGATCTGGCCTCAAAAAGGGCCCAAGATCTCCCAAAAATGGGCAAAATCCCACAAATCTGCTGATAAAATCCATTAAAATCATATTACAAAGTGTAAAAACCCACTTTGGCACATAAATAGGGTGCAACCCCCTATTCACTGGCTCATGGTCGTATTGTTGGGCCCCATGTGGCCACGCGCTAATCTGGTAGTGCGTTGGCCCCTTAATTCTCATCCCCTAGTCATGTGCTTGGCCATGTGCCTATAGGATAGACCTTCACGCACCCGAACCATTTAACACTCGATGGCTTATCCCTTGCTTATGCCCCTTGGTCGGTGGGCTAGCTCAACTGACTGGGGCTAACCCCACTAAAACCATCACGTTATTGAAAGACTCATAGTCAGATGCTTGTGCGTCGAAACCTGGGGTTGGATCCACATCACCCGTGCCATAAATCAAGGACTGGGGTCATATGCACAGGTCACATGCTATGAGGGTTGGACCGAATCCATACAAAAATTGTGCCAACATTTAACTAGCGGACTAGTCATATGTCAAAGGTTGCGACCGGGACCTTTCCCTCGTCCAAACTTACACAATGCAAACTTAAATACAATTAAACACATTGCTATAGTAAGAAACACCCATGGGCGGGCTGGCTAGCTGGCCCTGCCAAGCCATTGGTCCGGTGGGAGGTCACGCGGTTGACTCCCCAGAACTCTAACCAAATTTTTCCATACACTTTAGCCAATGAATGGGTTCCACGTGGAATCCCATGTCTAGGCCACGTGGCACCGTACCATATGCCATCAAAATTACCATGTGTCAGTGCCTGATTCATCCACATCTGCCAGCGAAGTGTCTGCCACATCACATGCCACTATACCTACCATGTAAGCATCATATGAACATGCCACATGTCACCCTTGTAGTGGTGACACATGTCACTCCCTAATTGGTCCACCTATCCATCCACGTCATTGTAGGGTCAACTACCACGTGTCACCTCCATACATTGCCACATCAGCATGATGTCATGTTGACGTCAATGTTGACTTTTTGCATGTTTGGAAAAATGAAAATATCATGATATCTGGAGCATACGACATTTTGTTGAGCCGGTTCAAGTTGTGTTGGGTTCGTATTGATGAGGTCTACACACACGTCCATTTTGAAGCCATTCTGAGAACTTTTATTTTTAGGCCTTCCTGAACCCCATCTGTCTCCTAGATCCAATTCTAGATCACACCTCCCCACTAAAGACCTTCTGGTCCTCCAAAAGGTTACTGACCAGTCATGAAACTCAGGATAGGCCACCCAACTTGTTCTCTGTCTTTGAACTCCGTCCTGTGCACCTGTCTCATCAAGATCAACTGTAAAACAATCATGATAACTGATAGCATATTGTTAGCCATTTGTACCCTATCACATCTTACTGAAGACACTATCATCCATGCTGACAACATTACTAATGATAGCATCAAAAATATGACTGTAAATGAGCTGAAATGTTTGCAATATTTGCACGACATTAGCTTATCTTGAAGAAAAATGTGATTGATTTTCCATTCTACAATCATCTCCTATTCTTTCTTAAGATCGATTACTTGATTTGAAACAATTATAGGTGTGTTTCTTGCTTGCACTGCCTTTCTTAATTGTTCCATAGTTTTATTTTCCTTTAAATGATGAGCATGAAACATGTATTCTTGACCTGCTTTGGTTAAGCGATATCAATTTTTTTCCCTGTAGAAGATTTATTTACGATCATATAAGTAAGGACTGCCTAAGACCATCACACATTCATTTAGTGGCACCACATCACACGTTACCTCTTTTTGAAATTACAAATTTTAATGTGAACTTCTTTATTATGTACAATTGATGATTATTGTTTATCCATTTAAGTGTGTAAGACTTATGATGCATCTGTGTTTTTAATCCCAATTGCTTAACTAATTCCTATGAAATTAAGTTAGATTGAGATCCACTATATATCAATGTGCCGACCTTAGTGTGCCTCATGATGACCCTTATGTGAAACAATTTACTTCTACAATCAAATCCTTCACCAATTTTACCTGTCATACCAACCAATGAGACTTCAGATTCATCACTTGAATCCGATCCCAAGTCTATTGGTCTTGTTGTTGCTGCAACTGTTTGCCTCCCTTTATTTTCCTTGAACCACTTCGGTCTCTTATCGGGATGTAGTTGCCAACAATGGTCCTCATCATGCCCCTCTTTCTTGCAATGCTTGCAAGAGGGCTTCTCTTCCTTTCTTGCCATGGAATTTTCCTTTTTTTCATTCCAATTCCTTTTGTCCTCTTTCCATGAAGACGATTCCCCTAATACACCAACCCATGTTTTCCCTTCTTCAATGTATGTCGCTTGGACAGAAACCTCATCAAGATTAGTAAGTCCAAACATGAATACAATGTTATGAATATGTGCAGGTAAGCCTCCTATATACTTCATAAGAGTTTCTTGGGTATGTAAAGGAATATCTAACATCAATGCCATTTTACGAAAGCCATCTGTGTATTCTTGCATTGTTTGTCCCTTTCTTAGTTTAAGAGCTTGTCATTCAATTAACGCTTTCTCTTTATAACCCAAAGGATAGAATTTCTTTCTAAGTGCATAAATAAAAACTTTCCATGATGGAAATACATTACCCACTTGTTGTGTGCCATTTTGCAACTTGCTTTGCCACCAGATGAGTGCTTTGCTTGTAAGTCTAAGTGATGCCAACTTGATTTGAGTTGCCTCATCCTTGATTTGTTGCACACTGCAATAAACCTCCATTTGTCTAACCCAATTATCAAGTCTCTCTGCATTGACTTCACCATCATACATGGGTAATTTGAATTTAACATCAAGTTTTAGTAAAGGCATTTCATTCTTATGTTTATGGACATGTTTTCTTGCAGTCCTTTTAGAACTTGAACTTGAAGAAGAAGGAGGTGAAGGAGGAATTTGAGGAGGATCCTCTCCTTCTTCACTTTTTTCCTTTGAATATTCACCTAGATTGGGTCTCTTTCGTTCCAAGTAATCCTCATACAAAACCTTCATCATCTCTGACATTGCGAAGAAAGTTTTTCAAAACTTTGTCTCATCATGAGAAAGTCCCTCTTCCGATGCCATCTTCCTGCTTTGAGAAGTTCTCTTTCTCAATCCAATCAATGGATTCTCTTCAACAAGCTCGCCTTCACCATGATGTATCTTTTCCTTGGTTAACATGCAAAACTCAAATCCAAACGTCAACTAGCTCTGATACCACTTGATCCGAAAAGATCTTTTAAATGATAATGGTTGAGTTATTATGCATGCGTTAAATTACCATTTATGAAACTAATGAAAGAGGAAATATGAAATCCATTAAGCAATATACAAATCTGAACATAAGCATGAATAACAACAAACCATAGAACACCAAAGTAATAACGAAGTTTGGAAATATCGCCTACATCTCCGGGCCTATGTCTCAGTGCGTGAGGATTTCTTATTTCTGTTCAAAGATTTAAAAGTACATCACAACAGTTCCAAAAGGATTACAAATTGATCTGGTCTTGTTCTACCATATCTATGGAATCCAACAAAACTGACGGCACTGAAAACGGATGACCGAAGCTCCTAGAAATGGCCCTCAAAGGTGCTCTCCTTAACAACTTCCTTGCATAAAAATGGCTTTGACTTGGAAAATATTCATCATAAACCTGCTCTAAACCTCTCTCCCATGGCTCCAAGAATCTATGGTTTTTATAGGTTGTGAGGAGTTTGTATCTACAAACTCCTCACAGCCGAAGCAGGACAAAGGCAGCCCCAACCCACACAACAAGAGACAGAGAAAAGATGGCCATTCTCAGGACAACCAATCCAAGCCGCAACACAAGAATGGAAATGAGAAGACAAAGAAGGACACGGGAAATTGGTGTGAATACCATAAAATTCCTTGCCACAACACTGAATAATGTCACTCCAAGAAGTCACTCGTGGCCGAGTTGAAGGATTTCGAGTCAAAGGCCGATTCTAACTCCAAATCAAATCCAGAAGGAGGAAGCGGATTATCGATGTTGGACCCAGGGCCATTGTCTCTACCACCAAATTCTAGCCAAGAGAACCAGAAGAACTAGAGGAAGGGGAACACCTCTTTCACTCACAGATGTGGGTAAAGGGGGAATCTGCTTCATTTCATTTCCGAGAGTGATAGTCATAAGAACCTAATATCAAGATAGGTCATCAAGCGGTTGGACCTACTGAAGACACTGCACCCACAACCCTACACCATCAGTTGTCTTCGCCAAATAAGAGATCTTCGTTTCAGTCAACAGTGTCGTCTGCCCTACGACATCAATCCTTTCAAAGATGAGGTATTGTGTGACATTTCTCCCCTTGAAGTTTGTGATGTTTTTTTAGGAGAACCATGTTTGTGGAAGCGTCATGTTGTGTATGAGTCTAGACCCTGCAATGTTATTATTACTTTCGGTAGATAATTGTACAGGATACCAGAGGTAGCACCGCCTACTGCTATTTCTTTGATCTCTTCTAAGCAATGTAGTAAGGTCATTTCACAGACCGAGAAGTTTGGCTTCTTTGTGAACCGTGCTCATAGTAAGCAGAAGGTCACTACCACATCTGTGGCCTCTACACAAAACCTCTCTTTGCAGTAGAAGAAAGTGGATAGGATCGTGGAAGAGTACAGATACATATTCTCCTCACCCATTGGGGTACCAACACATTGCCAAGTCAAGCATCCAATTGATCTCACCCTCGGTGCACCTCTGCCTAATGGACTAGTCTATCATCGCTCGCTAATGAAAAATGACGAAATCAAGCGTCATATCCAAGAGCTTCTTCAAAAGGGCCACATCATACCCAAATCCTCCCCTTGCAACATCTTGATTGTACTGGTGCAGAAGAAGGACAGGACTTGGAAACTCTACATTGATTACATATAATTAAACAAAATCACAATCACGAACTGGTACCCAATTCCCAAGATTGATGACCTTCTTGTCCAACTCAAGGGGGGGAAGTTCTTCAACAAGATTGACCTAAAGTTTGGCTACCACCAGATTCCCATTGAACCAACTGATGTATGGAAGACAACTTCAAAATCTAAAGAAGGTTTCTTCGAATGGTTGGCCATGCCCTTTGGCTTAAGAAATGCACCAGCCACTTTTATGAGGTTTATGGATGATGTATTGAGACACTTCACCAACTCTTTTATCGTGGTATATTTCACTAGTAAATTTGGGTCATTTTTCAAAATTCATTTCGACACTCTTGTGACGTTATGTCATGGAGAGTGCAACGAATCTTGGGCCCCTCAAACGTCACATCATATCTCATCGAATGTGTGACAAACCTGGAATAACGTCGCAAGAGAGACAACCTACAGAGGTCGTCGCAAGAGATATGACCTATGGAAGTCATCACAAGAGAGACAACCTATGTAGTCATCACAAGAGATATGACCTAGGATGATCGTTGCAAGAATGACAACCGAGGAATATCGTCATAGGAACGAAAATCGAGGAATATTGTCACAAGAGAGACGACAGAGGATGATCGTCGCAAGAACAAAAACTTAGGAGAGCATCTCAAGAGAGACTACCTACGATCTGTGTGGTCGCAAGAGTGATGAAATATATATATATATNAGAAAGGCACAAAGCAGTGAAATTTGGTGAAGAAATAAATTAGAGCGGGCACTAGTAACTTTGATCATGATCCATCAAAATCGACGGACATGAACCATTGTGGAATTTGAAGTTGCGCGGGGCATAATTTTGAAGGGTGGTCCCGCAATCCAAACCACAGTTTCCATTGAGGAGTATGTGTCAGCATCGAGTTGATTACGGAATGACAAGCAGGTTGTTCCAAAACCGCCAGTCCACATCTTCGCAAAACAAGATGAGCAAATATTGAATATCATTCTGAAAGGGGAGAGTTGCGAAATAAGTTTCAATTCAGCTTGGCATTTTCACGATAACTTATTTTCTGGGATGTTTCATATCGTAAAATTTTGAGATGAAGGTGAGATATTTGGAAACATGTGATAAAAATTTCAGAAATTGGTCTGCTATACTTTTTGAGATATTCCCTAACTTCCACAAGGAATATCTCAGAAAGTATAGAAAAACAGTTCCTAAAAGTTTATCACATGTTTCCAAATATCTCACCTTCATCTCAAAATTTTACGATATGAAACATCCCAGAAAATAAGTTATCGTGAAAATGCTAAGTTGAATTGAAACTTATTTCACAACTCTCCCCTTTTAGAATGATATTCAACTTTTGTTATCTTTTGAAGAAGAATCGTTATCCCTCTTTTATACTTATTTTTTCTCTAAAAGTAATAAAACAATAAGGCTTCTTGTTAGAATTAGTTCTTAGAGAACTTAATGTTGTGAATTACTTTTACATGTTGTCTCGGGAGGCTATACTCTGGGAAGAATCTTTGGAATGTCATTCTACTTTACTTCTTTCTATAGTAGATAGACATAAAATATTAAAAATCATAAGAGAAAGAGCTAAATCGAACAACTTTTAAATCCCATCGAACGATTGTCGTACCATTAACCTGGAGGATTATTCCACACCAAATAGGAACAAGTATAATTGGGACTTATCCTTGGGTTTAATCCGTACTGTTGAGTATTTGGAATCCACCCCCCTCAATAGAATTGGCACTAGAATAAGGGTTGATGCATGGAAAGCCATACAAACAACCCACATACAAAAAATCCAAGACCTAAAGGTATACCCATTGACAATACTTCACCTCAGGTTTAGGAGAGTTCTGGATATTATCCTAAAATACCATATGCAATATCACAGGAAGAAGTAAATTCCTTCAGGTGTACCACTAGAGAATACACAAGACAAATTGGGGCACTTCCCACAATAGCTTTTCTTCCTCGAAGGAGAGGAGTTGTCGAATTCATTTTGTCTACATTAGAACATACGTTAGTACACATGGTTGAAGACCTAGAGGATATAGCCTTATAATAAATTAATCATACCTTTGGATTGATTCCTAATACCCCTGTAATAACTCCTCCTACAAGTAATCATTCTAATAATCAGGGGTTTTCATAACCTAAAGAAGAAGAATTAGATACAAATTCAAAAGCCTTAGACCAAGAACCAAACCACATGGAACATAATAATGACAATAATAACCAATCATGGTTGGATAGGTATGCCTTGGAATAACATGGTGTGTTACACCACTTACCCAAACATCCAGAGAAATTACTTCTTAAATATGACCTAGAAACATTCGGATCCCCCGAAGATCATATTAAGAAGTTTATTATTTAGAAGATTTGGAGGAACCATAGTATTGACAATCAGAGGTCGACGTTTCGAGTCCATATCATGACCCATATTCAAGACATTTTATCCTAGGTAAAGAATAATATGAAGATAATAGATACATAATGAACCTACGGGAGGTGGAAAACTATGAAGTCAACTCTAAAAACCTAGAAAGTTTAATTAAAAAGATTTTTAAGAAATTTTGAATTTCTAGGGTTTAAATAAAATATTAATTGTAAGAGTTTTAATAAAATATTAATAAAAGTTTAGTAATGTAATAATTAGAATAATTTCTTTAAATTTTTAATTTATATAAGTGTTAGAACAATATTAATTGTAAGAGTTTAAATAAAATATTAACTGTAAGTGTTTTAATAAAATATTAATAAAGGCTTATTAATGTAATGATTAGAATAAATTTCTTCAAATTTTTAATTTTTATAAGTGTTAGAGCAATATTAATTATAGGTTATAAAGATAATTTGAGGGAAGGGTTATTAATACTGAAAAGTTTGTTTTAGTTTGTGGGGGGGGGGTTCTACAAAAATTAAGGTGTTTAAAAGGATGAGGAGGTGAAATAGACGAACCTAGGTTTTAGGGTTAAAGTGTAAATTACCTGGTACGTCTGTCTTGGATCAAAGGAATCCAATTTTCACTAATTTCTAGACCATTTTCGTTGTTCAGGTTGTTGGGATGTTTGAGGATTTCAATAGCTTCCTTGATTCTACGTTTGAAGAAGTGATCTTCCTTGACTAAAATTTTTGTGTCTTCTAGGTGTATGTGGTGTTTGGATGAAAAGGAGTGTTCAGCTAAAGATGAGGTGCGAGTACATTTGCTCTTGATATCTGCTCCATGTTCCTTGATCCTGATCTGAAAGGAACGACCAATTTCTCCTATGTAGCATTTACCACGGGAACATTCTATTTTGTAAACTCCTTTACATTTCTTATGGTCAGGTTTATCTTTAATGGATTTCATTTTTTGTTTGATGGTTTCTGAGGGTTTAAAGGAGGTCTTAATCTCTTTCTTTCTCAAGACATTAGCAATCTTATCATTTATTCCTTTGATGTAAGGAAGGTAGGTTGTAGTACTGGGGGGTTGGTTGTTGAGTGGTTTAGGTCCATTACTTTCTCTATCTAGGGATTTGTTTATCATTTTCTTAATGTCTTTGTCCTTGTAGCCTATGCTCTTGAAAACCCTAGAGAGGTTATCTTTTTCTTCGACTAGGTTATCATCATCAGAAATTCTTAAGGCCATCGTAGCTAGAGTGTTGAGGACACCTAACTTTTGGGTTGGGTGGTGATGAGAGCTAGCGTGAAGGTAGTTTTCTGTGTGGGTATTTTTCCTATATATTCTATGTCCAAGACTCTCATCTTCTTTCCTTTTAATTAGTACGTCTAGGAAGGGAATGCTACCATTTTCCTCAAGTTCCATTGTGAATTTGATGTCTTTAGAAATATCATTGAGATGTTGGAAGAATTTTTCTAGTTCGTCTTTACCGTGGGGCCAAAGTACGTTATTATCATCAACGAATCTCTTCCATCTTAATGGTTTAAGAGGAAAGGAATCTAGGGATTTTTTCAAGAAGTTTTCCATGAAAATATTGGAGAAAATGGGAGATAGAGGGGATCCCATAGCTACGCCGCTTGTTATTTAGGTTAATGAATGTACAACATGAGGATGTGGTATGTTGAATTTTTCCTTATAATTTTGAAAACTCATCCTCCACTTGGTATTTCAATCTACCTATTAGATCTATAACAAATTGGACCAAGTTTCACAATCATTTTCTAGATAAGTTTGGAGAGGACACCACTAGTGGGGCATTAATGGTTGAGTTATTTGCTCCTACCATGGGTCCCAAAGAAAAGGTCAAGGATTTTATGTTGAGCACACACTTATACTGAGAGGGGTGGGTGAATCAGTATAAGATAAGTTTTTTTACCTTTTCAAACATTCATCAACCATATGAAAGCAATCACATATGAGATATATCAACTAAAGAACATGGAACACACGATTTACATGGAAACCCTTTCGAGAGAAAACCACAAAAATCATGTTTATAATTATTTGTAGGCACCAACCTATAGTTAAAAATATTTATAGGAACCAACATACTGGAGAAACTAGTCCCCATTGGTATAAACCTTGTTAGGCACCACCCTACTCTTACAGATCTTCATAGACACCAGTCCTTAAGAACCAACTTATCAAGAGACACCAATATATTTGTTTGAGTACCACCAACACTCAAGTAACAATTTATTCTTTAGTACATATAACTTCTTCAAAATATGATAACATTCAAATTACCTTCACTGAGTCTGCTTGCTACTTCTGCCTTCACCAGGTCTAACCAAAATTTTAATTTCCAAATGAAATTTATGGTAACTTTTCAAAGCTTGTTATTCTTGGCCTCTTCCCAAGAAAGAACTTGTACAACATGTCATGTATCCAATTTTTGAAATGGTATTCTAAATTTTTTACTTGAGGTACTTTGGTATGTCTCCTCAGATCCTTGAAAATTTCACATTCTGAAAAGTCCCAGAAAAAAAAGTTATAAATAAAATGCCAAGTTGACCTATTTGAAACCAATTTTAAGACCATTTAGAAACCATAAATTACATAGGGTATATCTCAGAAGGTATAGTATCCAAAGATCAAAATAAGTTGGAACCTTTTGGAAGGTCTTTGTTGAAACATATAAAAGATAAGTGGAAGAATCCATTTTCAGTGAGTCCTAACACCTTAATGTTAAAACACAACCACATTAAGTGGAAACCATAACTATGGAGTGAACCCTATGCAATACAGTAAGAGAATACTCTGAAATTGTATGTTGTGGATTCAATTTTTTTCATTCTATATTTATATTATTTTTCCTTGTCATGGTTACGATATGCTTCAGTCATAAAATATATACAAAGTTACAAACACAAATGCATGCAAACCTCAGTGAACGTGTAGAGAAATTAAAGTGGAAAAGAATTTCCAAAAAGCCTGACATATTGACATAAAGGCATTAAGCATTTGGAAGCAATGTGCATTGCATTGAAAAAAAATGGAATTTATCCTTCAATTTTGTTATCACTCCGTAATTTCTTTAGGATGAGAAAAGAAACCCATAGGTAACCACAAAACAACTTTAGAAAGTAGAATCTAAACCTTCCAGTCCCAAAGAGGGATCTCTCCCAAATTAGTCACTGAAAGGACTGATTTGATTTTTGTTTCTTGAGGTTAGGTCCTTGGATTGTGAATAATTTTTTGGATGGAATTTGATGTTTAATCCTGTGAGAAATCCATTGGGCATGGAGGTTGAAGCTTATGAATATGTGGGTAATCTATCAATTAATGGGAAAAGACTTCAGAGGCAAGATAGACACTAACCGTTTGTTGGTTTAATTTAAATGTCATTGTAGCATAAAGGATGGAAGAAAAACATAAATCATCACTTTAAGAAATCAGATTTTGAAATTTCTTAAACTATTTTAGCAGAAGAAAACACCATTGGCATTCTAAACTATGTGACAGAGCATCAACATGATGAATTCTGAAACAGTATTTTAATTGAATATCATTCAGATATGGAAAGATAGCAATAAACTGAAAGAAGAACTACACTGAAGTGAACATGCTACACAGTCACTAGCAAATGAATATATGAAGAAATACTGGATCCCAGAAGCCTTGGATCACCCAACTTTATTAATTCTTCAGGAAAATATTACAGTACAAAGACTCTCAGAATTCTCAATTCATCAAACTTTCTCCCATCCTTTGTACATTATGTGTTACAATATTTATAAAAAAGTAGTAGTCCATAAAATCAGGATTCTTGAGATATTTCAACATCTTTATCCTTATCTTATCCCCTTTGACCTTGTTAGTGTCTTAATCTGATTGGTTGATGTCTAGACCCATACTCCGTTGACAGTTGGATGGTCATTTACTAGGACCTAGAAAATTACATTTAGTTTTACCCAATCTTATGATTTCCTTCCACTGTAATTCAGAAGGAATATCATAATCCATCATTTATTTTATTAAAATTTCTAAATCGATGCAAGAGGCATACGACATGACAAGCAAGCCTAATTTTATTATCTTAAATTTATTCAAAATTTCAAAATCTATGGCTAAACTTTCTACCACAGTTGCCCCCTTTAAAACTTCATATAAGTCTTCAAACCTAGAGTGATCCATCCTAGCTTGTGTCAAGAGTGCATTGTATGCTTCATGTTCGTGTAACTTTCCATTTCCATCCGAGAATGATGGAAGACCTTTGATAAATAGTTCTTCAAACAAATCCTTAAAATCCTGAACACTCTTTTCCAATTGGGTTGTTTTATTCTGGACTGAATTCGATAGGTTTTGCTTGGTTATGATTCTTCTACCCCATATTATCAAAGTAGTTCAATCTTTGACCCCAATTGTCCACAAACTTGATGAAGGCACTGTATTAAAGAGATTGATAGTGTTCTGGGCCCATTCTGCTAGTCTTTTTAATAAAGTTTCATTAATAATTTTGCATCTTTGTTTATCCAAAACTGCAATGTTGTCCTCATCATTAAAAAAAATTAGATATGTCATGCGTTTTGTAACCTCAACTGGTATGGAGTCCCAAATGATGTGTTTGGCTCCTTGTAACAAACTTTTTCCTTTAAGCCGGGAGTATAGCTTATTCACCTTTTCATGAAGGACTACATTTTCCTTTTTAAGTTGTGATACGCGTTCATCTATTTTATGTGTCTCTTGTTCAATTTTCTTGATATTCTCTTTCAATTATTTTATTTTCCCATCCTTTAAGCTAACCTAAGACATTTCTTGGACAATGTCTTCAGTGCATGATTTGATTTAAGTAGAAGAGGGTGTAACAAAGGGTACACCAAAAGACAAAGCTATGACTCTAGTTTCTATTTATGTCTTTTCTTTTGACCATTCTAATTTTTCCTTTTCCAGTTGCATAAATTTAGCCTGAAAATCTAGTGATTGCTTCTTGAAAGCTTCCTTTTCTTATTCCAATGCTATAAATTCTGCATTCTATGGATGCTCTATAGCAGGCATTTTCAACTTTTTTCTTCAAAATGAGAATCACTTTGTATTTCTCATCTAGCAAGGCTTTCATTGCTTTGGGGCCATCAACTTCAAGTTTCTTTATTTGAATCTTCCATGCTTTACTTGTTGTTTTTTCCTGCCTGAGCTAACCTTCAAGCTTGGTAGCTAGTGATGTTAATTTTTCATTTTTAAAATTGAAATTTAAATAATCTTAATATAGTAGGTCACTAGTCTGCTTGTGGAATTGAACCTTATCTGGGGCACTAATATTATCATACTTTATTTTGATCTTAGAGACCTTATATTCTTATGCTATGGAAATGTTGAATGTTTTCCTTTCCGTGGCTCTGATTGTGAATAATGAAGACTTGTGATGGGAAACTTTATTTACCTCGGGCATTAGATTCATGATCTCACTTAGTAAGTCCTTTATTTTTTTTGCATACCATTTAGATAAATCTTCCTTTGACTGGTAGACTTCCTTTGAGGCCTGAGCAAAATTGTATTTTTGGCTATGGAAGGCTCATGAACTACCTTCACTTTCCAATTGATCATATATGGATTCAATTCCACTTGTGCCACTCTCCACCATGTCTAAACCTATTTGTTCTTTATCCCTTCATCCTCCAAGTCTACATGTTGCTCTGTCTGAATTGTTTTCGTTTTCTTTCTAGTTTAGGGTCTATGTCCATTGCCTCTTAAACATTCCTCTTACTCTGTGTACTAGATTTTGGAACCTTAATTACCACCTTTGGAATACTCTGTTGTGTTTGTGCCTTTTGTATAGGGGCTTCAACATCCACACATTCTTCAAGATTTAAAAATTTCTCCAGGCCTTCAATAGGCTCATGCTCATATGGAACATTCTTGTTCATTTTCCTCCTTCTAAATATGATCTGATGAGGATCATATTTTTTACCTGGAATTTGTGGAAAAAAACAAAGCTTTGAGCTTTGCCTCAACCTGTGCTAGACATTTTCTGGATTTTACAATGAATGGGCCAATCACAAAAGGAAACTTTATATTTGTTTCTCTATGATATTTGATGAAATTTTCAGTTTCAGAGATGATTTTATGTCTTATGAACTATAGAGAAAAAAATTATGGGGGTCAAAAATTTGGGCAACAAATAATGAAACTCATGAAATCCATATACCTATATTACTGTAGAATTTATGAAAAGGGTCCAGTCTCCTACTCTATCTTCTGGATTATGCAGGTGAATTCCCATTTCTTCAATAACTCTGGGCAATTTAACATTGAAAATCATCTGGTAGGCCTTTTCCATGACTTTATTGATAAAAATTACTGAAGTCATCATGTTTCTTTCAATAGATATTGATTCTGCATTCAAGGATCTATGCATTGTTGTTGGTGAAAAAAATATTCATTGGATATGTACAGTATCTGAAGTGTCTAAGAGAGTGGAAGTTCACTAGTTGTTTGTGGATGGTATCGGCTAGGAACTCATCAAAATTAATGCAGACAACTTGACCTGACTTTCACTGGAAGAATTTGAGTAGCAAACCTAACATGACCTCAACTACAAATCTATCACTATTAAGACCTAAAACCTGACTTAACAAAGAGAAGACACATTGAACCTCACTGACCATGATATTGATGCTTAAGGGAAAAGACAGACTTTGTGGGAACTAATCAAGCTTGATAATCATTCTTAAAAGCAAATTTTTAATCTTTGGTTGACACTCCCTATAGACTCTAATCATTTCTTCCTCATCAAAAGGTTCAGAATTCTCAGAGAAATACTTAGGAATTTTTAATGACTCCCTGACTGACGCAACATCAATTTTACACAAGACTTTAGACCCCTTTTTATCAATTACAACTCTTTCTGACTCTGAGTATTGCTCTGCACACCGTCCTATAAATTCGAGAAACTGAAAACACAATTCGATTGCATACAGAATGAGAGAAGCTTGGAGAAACTCCAAAAATGGAAAACCTTTCCCTCTAATGTCAGCTAAGTTACTTCTTAATTGAGAAATAGGGGAAACAGTGAATTCAGGGTCACAAACACAATTATCTCTATCGATTAGGGATTCTTCATTATTTTATGGGATTTATTCAGATACTTCGAGCATGATGGAATCCATGGCAGCAAGAAAAAATACCTGGTAATGGTGATTATAATGGTACTGAGAATTATAAATTCGGTCAAAGGTGATAGTTGCAACAACTCCAATATTAGTTCTTTCTTTGACAAAGATAAAAAAAAAAAACTCACATCAACTTTATAATATTCAACTTTTTGGAGCGATGGGTTAGCGGTTTCAATGTAAACCATTTTCTGCTCCGCAATCGTCCCCATGCTAACACATCTTTACCTTCAAAACCCATGGTTTCCATTTCAGAACCGCTTTATGGAATTAACTTCCATGCACTTTCTAGGCCCGCAATGCATACCAGTCGTTGATCTATCCCGAGCGCAATCGTAACCATAGATATTTGATTTCTTTCCATTGCTGCTATTTTAGAACTCCTTTTAGCCAATTTAAACTATTCTTCCATATTTAACATCCCTCCATATGTGTTCCAAATCATTCCGCGCCTCTGCTAAAATTTAAAGTTGATTTTTCTGAACTTATTAGGAAAATGAATTTATATATATATATATATATATATATA
>ML793663.1:52518-84955 GCA_009831015.1 Picea engelmannii | reverse complement strand
ATATATATGATATTTATCATTCAAAATGTGTTACAAACATACTAGCTATATAATGTACATCTATTTGTCTTATAAAATTATTATACATCATCAATTTATTTTAGTCTTGTTTTGTGTTTTCCAGTTCTTGAGTAATTCATCCATGTCCATGTCTTCATTTACTGGGTGCTCTTCAACAGTTGATGTTGCTTCAGTACTTTCACGCTGAGCACACCTGGTCTCCTACCCATGACGTGGAGGTTGTTATGAGGAGCCATCACCTACAAAAACAAAAAATATTAAATTTATATGGCCAATTTTTAAATAGCATTGAAGTAGTTCATTAATATTAAAAAAAACCCTTTGCAATGTAATTATTTACCTATTGGTCCACTAGTCGGTACCATTGGAATGGTTTCCCTGTTCTCTTAATCATATTTAGGTCGAGGAGGCTATTGTGAGGGGCTATCACCTACAAAAACAAAAAATATTAAATTTATATGGCCAAATTTTAAATATCATTGAAGTAGGTCATTAATATTAAAAAAAACCTCTGCAATGTAATTATTGACATGTTGGTCCACTAGTCAACACCATTGGAATGGATGCCCTATTTTCCTGATCATCTTCAAGCTAAGGAGGCTCAACTACGACATTCTCTGCCATTGAAACGAAAAATTTTATAAGGACAAAACCGTAAATGTATAAGTAATAAAAATTACAAGTACAAAATTTGTAAGTACGAAATTATTAAGTATATGATTAATATATAGCCATTTTAATGTCATGGGCCTCAGTCATAGGAACATCTTGGGGTTTCACACCACTGGGATGGGGTTGTTGGGGAGCACCATGATCTGCTAGTCACGCTTCACTAACAATGCTTTGTTGTCCAATGTTAATGGTTTCATTGATAGTGTTGCTCCCCTGATTAAAACAAAGCAAGACATTAAAGTTACGGATGATATCAAACATTTATGTATTTTATAAGTAATGAAAGGTTAATGTAGAATGATTTTTATTTACCTTATCCCGCAAATTGGATCTTGGGATCTGCCCCATGCTTTTCCTACAATCAACCATGGTTTTATAACTGTACTTGTAACCAAGTTGGAGGTCTTCCTCCGTGGTTTCAGTTCTGAATTCGTCACCCTGCATTGCATAAGAGTATGTTTTTTTAATTATTTTTGGCTGCAATAAAATGAAAGTTGTAAGGTGATACAAATAATATTCTTAAGATGTTTGGGTACTTTCGATTCGTGATTGTAACCTTGAGTAGTCTCCCTGGCCTAGCTTGTGTTGGCCATGTTTGGCAATCCTTGCTTTGGTTTCCTTTGAAGTGTCAGGCAACCTATCATCAAAATTTTCAAGTATGTTATATACCACACTTTTATTTAAATCTAAAGAAAATTAAAGGTATTGAAATCAAAATCAAAATATTGTAATTTACCTTAGGGTGCCAGTTATTTTTTCCCCTGATTTTTTCAATATCTTTTAGTTTGCATCATCAATGATCACCTTCCACTCCCTCTCTGGAATCGAGGGAGGATGCTCATACCTAGGGTTTCCTACCAAGGTTCGTCTATAAACATCCCGCGTATATTTTAAATATTCTTCGGCTGCAGAGGTGATCATTTTTTTATTGAACGTGTCTACTCCAAAGAGGCCTTCGAGATAATCCATAAGTTCTTTTTTGAGGTTGGAATTCTGGAAATTTCACCTCATGTGTAAGGTTTCCCCAAAAATCAACAAGGCCTTTCTCTCCAGGTTCCTATAAAAATGGTTTTGTCCTACACACAAAAATATATGATCATTAATTTAAAAATAATAATCTAGATGATTTGTGTATGAGATGGACAACATGAAATAGTTAAAACTTAAAATATGAAAAACTACCTAGGAGTCTTGTTTGTTTTAATGGAAGTCCATTATCGTCGACCAAAAATGTGCATAGAAGGGTCCCCATGATGGTCACACGTCTAGCTCCAGGAAATGCAACCATGTCAACCACATCATCAGCCTCATCTTTGTCACCACCTCTAGAGCATGACCGATGTGGGGATGTCTGGCGATGCATGTCTAAATTAGGTGTGGAAGATGAAGAAGTAAATAGTACTCTAGCAATTATATGACAACCCATGTCAGGACTCTGTGGCGTCTCTACAGCACCACTACTACCAACACTGGGTTGGACAGGCTCCAAAAATCTCTTTATAAAAAAGAAAATGTTGTTTTCATGAGATAATGTAAAATTAAAAAAACAGAGTTTCATAATTGAACATATGAGTACATTAAAAAAAAAAAACTTTAAATTATGGTTATTACCTTATATGTGTTAAGTTGTGACATAAGGAGATTGATCCTTTCTAGGACGTCAGGAGTTTGATCTGGACAGTCTAACAAGATATCAAGTTCCTTGTTCTCTTTAATGATCTTCTTTTTATTAATATCGTTGAATCAGAGGATGAATATAACCCCTCCTCATCGACGGAATCATGATCAACATGGCATGCCAACTACATATAATTTCAACATGAAAATCAATGTTATTTAAGTTATATAAACAAATGAAATAATTGATCGCCACACAAATAAAATTATATAAATAAATAATAAAATTCACATAAAATGAAATTTGAACTTTATAATCAATTACATGTTTTGCGGTTAGCCCTTTTCCACGATCATCTTGCCACATTATAATACAATATAATTAGAACCCCCAAATAGTGAGTAGTCCATCGTCAACCTAGTTCCAATTTTTGAACTTTTTTTCTATATTCAAAGTTCTAAACCCTTGCACAAACCCCAAAAAACGAAATTAATCAATGTCTAGAGGGATTGCCCATCTTGAAGAAGTCAAAAGGGGTACCAAGTGGTAGATTTGACTCTTTCCAGCCATGAAATAACGATAAAGTAAAAATTAGATGAGGAGCACCCCATGTAAAAGAGGTTATAATAATTGCTTAGCACACATGCTTCAGGAATTCCCTAGCTAAGGAGAGGACACATGACAGCTAAACCATAAGAACATGGTTTGAAGTTCATCTTGGAAGGAATGTTCCACCTTATAAGGAAATATAAAATGATTGTATGTCATGATCAAGGATTATGTATGCAAACAAAGAGGATTGCTCCACTATCTCGAGGTTTGAATTCGTATTTTAAGGAAGGAACATGTTAGAAGAGCATGGTTTGAGGAAACACTTCAAAGGAGAGTGATGTGTGGCAGCAAAGACTTTGTCAAACCCTACTTTGAGCATCGTTCCACCTTTATTGAGGAGTGCCCAACTTTGAGGGAGTTTTCTTGGAGTTAATTGTGGATCTTGAAGAAGTTTAATAATATTTTGTTTTATTCTAATACAATGCACATATACTCCTCTTTATTTCTATTTTACATATAATTTTTTATGTCTATGATTGTTTTCCTTAATCATTCCAATGACTAGGAAAGTGCCCTTGGTATTTGTCTTAATCCATAGTTAAGGGACATCCTTTAAGAGGTTATTCCTTCTTATTATGTGATCACGATCCCAAAAGGGGGAAATAGGAATGTTCCTCTTCATTTGAGCCAACCCCTCTCCGCTTGAATCGTTCGACTCCCTTGTAGGCTTCAATAGCCTCACAATTGTGAAATTAAGAAAGGTGAAACTCTATGTTTATCTCAATAAACATCAAGGGAATGACTATGTTAAATATCTAAGAGTAATCCCATCAACAAACTTTCTATGCACAAAGGATCTTGAATCCAAAGACATTGATATGACCTCCCCATCCCTACATTTCCTTGGCCTGCCCACTGATATGATTTCTCTCTACCACTATTGTCTTCCTTATCCCATAAGAAAATTAGGTTGGTGTGATCCATATTTATAAAAGTTGGATCTCAATGCAAAAAAATCATGTTGGGAAGGAAGGCATGATGACCTTCTTTAGATTGATCAAAATGGAATGCTTAAGGGGGGTTAAGATTCTTGGGGAAGTAGATCCTTCCTAAATTCATTAACATGATGGAATAATTCTCACTGTGCATGGCCATTATGCATGATAACCGCCACCCTCCCATACACAAGTGAGAAAACATCATCAACTCGATTCATTGGATTTATTTACAATGTGAAGTTTTTCCAAATCAATTTGGACAATAATGAAAAGTGAATGATGGTAACAACCACTCACCATTATCAAGAGTGCTCACAATGTTCCCTCTAGCTCGGTCTCCTCTGCCCTCTATTACTTCTTTTTCCTTTGGCGTCATGACCTAGATCTTTATCTATGGTGTTCCCTCGCACAAATATCAAGGTTTGAGAAGCTACTCGTGGTGTTCTCTTGATCCGGGATCTTTTCATTAGGTGACTTATTACAGAATTGTATTAAATGAGCATAAACAAAAGTACACCATAAAGAAGAAAAATCTCAAAAGGAAAGATACATAATCATGCAATATGAACACAAAGAATTTGATAACGGAGTTTGTCCCTGGTGGACTACGTCTCCAGGTCCTGCTCTCAAATGGGTAGGTCTTTTTATTAACTCCAAAAAAGAATTGGGAAAAATACATAAGTATACCTCATTCTGGAGATAAGCTACATAAGATTTGCTCAGATCAGAAAACTAACACCACCACTACGTTCATGGCATCATTTTACCTAAAAATGAATATCTCCATGCCTCGATCCGAGTCGGACACTTTCTGGCCCAAGAGGCACCCCTGCCTTGGTTTGCATTCCACTGCTCCTGCAATAAATGACTGGACGCTCTGCAAAAATATGAAAAAATCCATACAGATTCATATCGTATGGATGCTCTTAGTCTGCCTCTCATGCTCTTATTCCCAATGCACTGCTCGAAACCTCTTCTTATACAAATTTCGAGCGATTGTGTAATAAATGAGGCACTTGGCATGTTGGTAGGCGAAGCTAAGTTTAAACATTGGGTTGGCGGAGGTCATGGGGTCGAATCCCATGGGCCTCCCTGTTTATCACATCGTTACAACTAATTTTTTGCCGCACCCAACTAAATTTGGCGGGCGATCACTAGAATGGCTGAATGGCGATTAATTTGGCGGACATTTATCTATTTATGGCGAACAGTTCAGGCATATAGTTAGTGGTTACAGTTATCTATTTCTTGCGAACAGTTTTGATGTATAGCAGAACTACCACCATACTTGGCAGAGTTCTGTTTTATGTTTTTTTTTTAATTATTCGGTCATAGAGTCTCCTTGTGCTTTTCGGGGGTGCCACGTGGAATCTCCCTGTTGGGCCACATGAAATCCATTGATTTGTCCACTTGTGAATATTGATGTCACCCCGGGCATGTGGTGCCACGTGGCATCACCTGGGGCTGCCACCTGGCACTTTTTTACCGGTCCACGTGGTGCCCTAAAAGGTCCAATTTTGAGTGACACGTGGCAACCTTTGGTGTTGCCTCGTGGCATGTTGACGTTATGATGATGTCATCATGACACATGTCACCCTATGTTCTTTCCACATAGGCTGTATGGACGTTGATTTCATCCATATTGATGATGACGTCAGAAATACGGATGTTGACTCATCCCTACTGACTGGGCTAGGTTAACCAAAAATTTGAACGCTTATATATTTTGATCCGTAACTTCGTTTGATGAGTCGTTTGCGTCGTTAGAAATATTGTGACGTTCTCTTCGCAATCATGCCATTTTAACTAAGTTTTGGAAACTTTGAGTTTTTTCCCTTTTGTTGTCTATTGAAGCCATTATGAGTGTTCTGAGTTGCCTCTGTAAGTTCTGATTTGTTCTTAGCCTTCTCTGGATCCTTTTTGGATCACGCCTTCTCACTGAGAGCCTTTTGGACCACCAAAATCTTTCATTAATCAACTGGTAAGTGAGGGAAGAGTTCCCTCACCTTATCCTTCTCAATCTGTTTTTCGTTGCTTGGATGTGTGCCCTTTCAGCCTACTCGAATATAATCAACATCACCCCTACGTGAAGTCCTCATCCTTCTGTCCAGGATGATATCTTCCTGTAACTCATCCAAGTACTCAGGTGAAAACTCATCAACTGAAGGTATTGAAACTTCCTCATCCTGATCCATGATCATAGGAGGCTCAAAAAGTTTCAAGTTCTCTACGTTCACAACTGAATATATCTGCATATATGGTGGAAGATCTAAATGAAAAGCATTAGTGCCTCTTTTCTCCAAAATAGTGAAGGGTCCATATTAGATGGGCTTGAGTTTCTTGCCTTCACCCTCCAATTGTTCCTTGCTTATGTGAAGCCATACCCGGTATCCAACCTGGAACTGATGATCAACCCTGTGTTTGTTGTGCCAAGATTTATACTGTGCTTGACTCTTATCCAACTGTTCCATGACTGCCTGGTGTATCTATTGAATCCTCTGAATGAACTTGTGGGATTTGTCCTTTGTTCATTCTTCATTAACATCGGCATCTCTCCCATACATCAAGTCCAAAGGAACCTTTGGTAGGTACCCAAAACACGTCTCAAAAGGTGAACTCTAAGTGGATGAATGTAAAGCTCGGTTATAAGCATGTTGTACATAGGGCATCTATTCACCCATAACTTAGGATGCTTGTTGCAATAACCTCGAAGCAAAAGTACCATTGTTTTTTTACCACCTTTGTTTGTTCGTCGATCTGTGGATGAAAAGAAGTGCTCCTCTTCTATTTGGTGTCCATCATTCTCCACAAGCTAGTCCAAAATTCCCCTAGGAATTGAGTATCTCTATCTGAGACAATGGACGTGGGTAACCCAAAGTGAACCCAAACCTATTGAAAGAATAGATTAGCAATCTGCTCAACAATGATCTTCTTTTTACATGGCATCAAGATACACATCTTTCTGAACCTATCCACTACGGCATACAAATAATCATGATCCCCTTTGGTCATTGGTAAACCTCCTACAAAATCCATGGAAATGCTTTCTCGTGGATGGGATGGAACAGGAAGTGGTGAGTATAGCCCCAATTTTCTATTAGTGGGCTTACAAGTAGAACACATCACACACCCCTTTACATATTTAGTTACAATTGCTTTCATTTGAGGCCAATAAAAAAACCTCTGCAAACGAGCCATAGTTTTTCCTACCCCAAAATGCCCAGATACAAGAGAAGTATGAGCTTCTCGTATCACATGGACTCGTTCACTTGTAGGAATACATAGCTTCCCAAGATGATAGAGTAATTTTCCCTGCAGACAATAGTTCTCTACCTGTGCACCATGGGCTAGCTTCTCATATACTTCTTTAAAATTTTTATCGATGGCATATTGTTCTACATAGATATCATGAGATAAATAAGTATTCTTCAAAATAACAGAAGCAACAATAGGAGGTCTAGAAAGCATATCGGCTACCTTGTTACTTGTACCCTTCTTGTACTTGATTACCAAATGAAATTGTTGCAGAAAACCTATCCACCTGTAGTGTCGATATTGTTGCAATTTGGTCTGTGCCTGGATATATTGTAAGGGTTGGTGATCTATATGTATAATTGTTTCCTTTCCTAACAAGTAGTGCTTCCATTTATTTACGCTTTGAACTAATGCATACAACTCTTTATCATATGTAGAATAGTTAACAACAACTTGGTTAAAAGTCTCAGAGTGGTAACAATTAGGCTTACGATATTGCATCAATACTGCACCCATGGCGTATCCGCTGGCATCTATCTCGATCTCGAATGGTTGTTGAAGATTCAGCAGTGCTAATACTGGTGCGGTACTGATATTATTCTTCAAAATGTTGAAATATTTTTGTTGCTTTCCTTCCCACTGAAAAGTGTTCTTCACACTGGTTAAGACATGCAAAGGAGTTGCTATAAAGGAGAAGTTGGGAATGAATCTCCTCCAATAATGGACTGCACCCAAGAAGCTTCGGATCTCGGTTACACTTTTTGGCTCAGGCCAATTTACAATCACATCAATTTTGGAAGGATCAATCTTCAATTATCCTCCTCCCACAATATGGTCTAAGTATACAAGTGCAGTCTTTCCAAATTAGCATTTTGACATTTTCACATGCATATTTTCCCTTTTCAAAGTATCCAATACCTTCTTTACATTCCTTACATGGTCATCCCAAGTCCCGCTAAAAACAAGAATTTCCTCTAAATATACAATCACAAAGTCATCCAGGAAAGGCTTGAATACATCATTCATCACACGCATGAAATTTGTCGGAACATTGCAATGCCCAAATGACATAACTAACCACTCAAAAAATACTTGTTTGGTTTTAAAGGCAGTCTTCCATGCATCATGTTCTTCAACCCTAATTTGATGATATCCACTACGTAAATCCAACTTAGTGAAATAAACAACATTCTTCAACTGATCAAGTAAATCATCTATGCGAGGAAGAGGGTATCAATTTTTCACCATGATTTTATTTAAAGCTCGATAATCAACACACATTCGCCATGTGCCATCTTTCTTTGGCACCATCACGATTGGAGAACCACAAGGAGATGAACTAGGCCTGATGACCCCTTGATCCAACAAGCCCTGTACCTACTTCTTGATCTCTATCATCTCCACAACTGACATCCTCTACATTCCCACATTAGGAAGAGGAGAATCTTGTTGAAGATGTATCTCATGTTGGATTTCCCTCTTAGGAGGTCATCCATCTAGTTCCTGAAAATATCATCATACTTAGAAACAATATCAATTAATTCCTTTTTATGAGATGGATCACACCCTTGGAAAGCGTCATATGTCCCGACATCTTTCTCTTTGACAACCATGAGTACATATCTCTTATTAGTGGTTATGATTCTTTTCATTTGCCATGCACTAACAAGTGTTGTATTTACCCTCATGTTGTGAGCTCTAACAATATATTCCACTCCCCCTTTAGTGATGTGGTATTTTTTCTCATGACGAAAGAAGACTGCTTTTCTATCATAAAGATACGGACTTTTCAACACTATGCCACATATATCAAGCGATACAACATCCAAATCCACTTCATCAATCAACTTTGAAGCAATATAAAATCTGATCCTACATTGTTTGGTAAATTTTAGTTTTGCTTGATCACATACCCAACCAAGAGGATAAGTCTTTGGATGTGGTTTTGTTTCAAGACCCAACTTCTTGACAAGTGCTTCAGATATTAAGTTTACTTGGGAACCCGGATCAAATAATGTATCTATCTTAGTATGTTTAGATACAACTCATATGTGAAATAATTGATTCATCTTCTATTCATCAATATGAGATTCATCATTGGAACTTGAACTAGCATGAAGAGAATATTTACCTTGTACTTCAGCCACTATGATCTTTCCTTCATCTCCTGACTCAGAACCAAGATCATGTTGCACTATAGCAACAGTCTTTGTCTTCCCATTTCCACTGAACTGCTTTGGTTTCTTTTCTGGATGTAGTTTCCAATAGTGTTATTCATCGTGACCGCTCCTCTTGTAATGAGTGAAATATGGTTTTCCTCCTTCTCTCATTACTGTAGCGGTCTTCTTACCCTTCCTTTTGAACTTATTGAAAGTATTTTGTGGGAAATTGGAAGGTTTATTCGTGGGATCTTCTTGAACATGTTTCCCCCTGTTCTCAAGGTGAGTGGCTTGCACACAAACTTCTTCTAGATTAGTGGGATTAAACAAGCGCAAAGTATGACGAATATAATTGTGAAGTGTGCCAATATACTTCATTAAAGTTTCGTAAGAATCAAAAGGAATGTTCAATGCAAGATATTTCTTCCTAAATTCTTCTGTGAAACTTTGTATAGTCTGACCTTTACTCTGTCTCAAAGTTTGTCATTCCATCATTTCTTTATGGAAATACACTAATGGATAGAACTGCTTCCTTATCTCTATTTTAAAATCCGACCATGAGGAAAGAAGATTACCACACTTACTTATGTCATGTAGCTTGCTCTCCCACCATATGAGAGTAGTGCCTTCCAACCGAAGAGAAGCCAACTACACTTTAACTTCCTCTTCGTCAATATGCTGAACATGGCAATATACTTCAACCTATTGGATCCAATTGTCTAGATTTTCAGGATTAGCATATCCATTAAACATAGGTAAAGAAAACTTTACATCAAGCTTTAATAATGGTTTCTTAAAACAGGCTTTATGGTTACAATGTTGAGAGTGACGAGAATGCTCAGAGGAAGAAGAACTAGAACTTGAAGGTGAAGATGGAGGCTCAGGAGGATCTCCTCCAACCCCTTGGTTTACCAAAGAATCATCATTTGCATGTGCTTCCCTTTTCTTCCCTTTCTTCTTCATCCTCTTCTCGTAATCTCCATACATTCGTTCAACCATTTTTGACATGCGATAAAAGACCATGTGAAAGTTTTTCTCTTGTTCATCATGCTTATACTCTTCTTCCATCTTCTTCCTTCAGGATGCACAACCAAATTCAGGATTGAAATTCTTAAGAGTTACTTCACCCTACTTATGCTTGGCCCTAGTAATCATTCATACTCAACAATTCAAGTCAAAGACAACTACTCTAATACCAACATGATCTGGGATCTTTTCGTCATGTGACTTATTAAAGAATTGTATTAAATGAGCATAAACAAAAGTACACCATAAAGAAGGAAAATCTCAAAAGGAAAGAGACATAATCATGCAATATGAACACAAAGAACTTGATAACGGAGTTCATCCCTGGTGGACTACGTCTCTAGGTCCTGCTCTCAAATGGGTAGGTCTTGTCAGTGTTTCATGGAAACCTGCACAAGAGACCTAGATAAAGCATACACAAACAAAGCTTATCAAGAAAAGGAAGAGAGATACACAATTAAGAATGAGAATCAATGTATATTATGATTTAATCAATGAGTGAGTGATCTTCACCCATATAGGCAATGACATCCTATAATTAGGAATGCATGCATAATAGTGATGGTCTAAGATTAGAAAGTCTAAAATAGAACTAGTCAGTTAACTCCCATTGAACTAGTGTTACTCCCATTGAACTAGTGTGCCAAAAATAGAAATTTCTCCAACACCCCCCCTAAACATCACTATGGAGTAAAAAATGAGTCCCGACTAGTAGGTCATTTTAGGTACTCATGTACAATACAACTAATGAACACTGAACAAAAATGAGGAAAGAGGGAAAACCACATGGGAACAAAACCCCCCCTCAAAAGACAATGTATCAAAAGAAGAAAAGGCAGTTGCTAGGCAATTGTGTTCTTCACTGCAAGACAATTTCACAAAGTCTGAAACTTTTGTTCAATGAATGTCTTGGTGAATATGTCAACAGTATGTTCAGAGGAAGGACATAACTGCAAATCAATGATCATGTCATGTACTAAATCTCTAATGAAATGCATGTGGACCTCAATGTGTTTGGTTCATTGTCGATGTACTGTATCTCTGCAAAATCTCATTGTACTTTGATTGTCACACCATATTATAGTCGGACAATGAAACTAGATACCAATCTCGGTAAGGAAGTGTTGAATCCAAAGTGTTTGAATGACACAATTGACTACTCCTATGTACTCGGCCTCTGTGGAATATATAACAATGGTTGATTTCTTCTTACTTGACCAACAAATTGGGCCTGACCCCAAACTAAGAGCGTACCCAGACGTGTACTTGTGATCTGTTATATCACCAGCCCAATCTAAGTCTTTGAAGCCTATGAGATATAATTCACAATCAGATGCATAGTGAATACCATAACTCATGGTGCCCTAAACATATCTGAGGATGCACTTGGCATCCTTCTAGTGCAGATCATGGGGTTCATGCATGTATCTGGAAACTGCTCCTACCACATATGAGATATCTGGATGGGTGTGGGTGAGATACAAAATAATCCCCACCAATTGTCGATACAAAGTGATGTCCAATAATGGTGTATCCCCACCATCCTTAATTCTAGTCCTAGATATGAAGGGTGTAGGTGCAGACTTACAATCTATCATGTGGAATCTATCTAGTAGATCCCTGACATACTTAGCCTAAGAAATTTTTATGCCGAAAGCATCCTGACTGATATCAAGACCAAGAAAGAAGTGTAGTGGACCCATGTCCGTCATAGAGAACCTGTCATGCAAAATATATTTGACCAAAGAAATGGATGAAGTAGAGCTACCAGTGATCAAAATATCATCAACATAGAGTACTAATATCATCACAGAGTTGGTAGTCCTCAACATGTAAACATTGGAATTAGATTTACATCTAACAAAATCATGTGAAATCAAGTAAGAATCCATCTTTTCATACCATGCTCTAGGTGCCTGCTTGAGGCCATAAAGAGACTTCTTCAGTCTGCATACTAAAGATGAGTTATGAATGAACCCATGTGGCTTCTCAATGTAGATCTCCTCTTAAAGGTCACCATGATGAAAATCATTCTTCACATCCATCTGGTGAACTTCCCATCCTTTGGCTACTGCAATGGCTAGAGCCAAGTGAATGGAGTCCATATTTGCTCCAGGAGCAAATGTCTCATCATAATCTATCTCATGAATCTGCTAAAATCATTTTGCAACTAATATGTCCTTATGCCTATTCACTTGACCATATGCTACTCTCTTGGTCCTATAGACCCATTTTCATCTGAAAAGTTTCCTCCCTGGTGGAAGTGGAACTAGATCCCAAGTCTGATTCTCTAGGAGAGAGTCATGCTCCTCCTACATGGTTGCTTCCCATAGTGGATTTCCAACAGCCTCACTATAAGTATGTGGATCAAAATATTGAACCATATAAGAATGCATGGGCATCGTTGGTTTAGAAGCTGAAAGTACATGAGAAGGATCCACATGTTGAGATTGAGTCCTCCTCGAATCCAATGGATCCCCTGCAAGGTTGCCTGTGTAGTGTCCACAAGGTCGAGCCCTATCGTAAATCATGTTTTGAAAGGAATTGTAATTATGTTTTATAGGCTGGTGAGCCAAGTTTTTATAAGATGGTGGCTTATGTGTTTGTTAGGCCAGGGAGCCTAAGTGTTGAAGGCCAGGAGCCTGCTGTTGTATATGTAATCATGCAGAATAATTAATAAAAATTTGTAAACACCACCAGGTGCAGATCGACCACAATGAATGAGTGAAGGGGGACTAAGCATCCATAGAGAGGGCAAGGAATTAGAGGATGGAAGGTGGGAAAAGGGGCTAAGTGTTTAGCCTAGGGGGCTTAAGCCTGGGAATAATATGTTATTATTAGTCCAAAAGAACATGTGCCGTTTATATTTTTTATCCTAAGTTCCTGACCAAGGGAAGGTGATGCGTGTTGGTGGAGCGCATGCAGTCTCCAAGGTGACAAGTGTCGACCCTGGTGCATGCGAATAAAATGGTCAGGGTGGACCGTGAGGGGGTTCCTACCCCCATTCGATTAGACTTCCTGAGTGTGTACGGGCTATGAGCAGTACGACTGACCCAAGTTTTGCAAAGAACCTTCATGTGTCCCTGTGATCTGAAAATTCTATGTCTGGCTCTGAGAAAACCCATGTATACCTCTATATAGAACCAGAAGCCTGTGATCGATTCTGAAAGAGCCGATTTCACCTCTTTTTTGAACCAGAAAAGCCTGTGTTGTGTCTGGAGAATCCATGTGCATCTACTGCCCGAGATCGAGCCTGTGCGTAAGATCTTTGTTCCGAAGCCATGATCGTGAGATCGATTTTCCATTGTTGAACCAGTTTGAGGAAGCCTGTGTCTGTTTCCTGTGGGTTGTTGTGGCCACGCAATGCTAGACTGTGTATGTCTTGTGACTAGTTGTGAAACTCTCTCTCTCTCTCTCCAGGCAAGAGTGGTGTTGAGGTTGGATGAACAGGTGGTTTTGGCCTGTGAGCGTCTCTCTCTAGAGGAGAGAGTGTGCAGAGGAAGGAGAGGACTCCTGGAAGGAACCTTGTAGCTGCCACAGAGCCCGGAGACTTCCGGTCTGGTCTGTTGTTGTAACCCAAGGCAAGGGAGGTTAGCAGCCAAAGGACTGTCCAGGTGACAGAGAAGGTGTATACTCCTAGGGTGGAACAGGCATGTGGGGAATGAGGGTGTGTGGGCAGTGAGCGTGAGAGGTTCCTGGGAGAGAATCCCATCCTTTTGGTTGTGTGTTGTTTTCCCTGTAACCTCAGCCTAACGTAGGATTCCTTGTCTCGGGGTGGAGCTTAGTCCCAACTCGAGGGTGACCCACTGTTAAGCTTGATGAGCAGTGCGGTCTAAGGCTAGGAGGTTCGTGGAAGTCCTGCACTTGGTTGGTGGAATCTACAACTGTTAAAATATAAGTATCTGATTATGCTTTAATCATGTTTTGCATGATTGTGTTGCTTATGTTATCATGAATTCCATTGTTTGTATGAATTAATATTAAATGCTATTGATTGTTAATTATAGCAGTAAATAATATCTTTACTTTGAGATTAAATTTATTTCTTTGTTTTAAATGCATGTGATTAATTGTGAGTGAGAATGTTGTTATTCTGCGTAGTAACACCTACAAAGTAGTGAGTGAAAGAGGTGTTATAGCCTGTTTCCTGAAGTGTGCAATGTTACCACTTGGGCATTTGTTGAAGCTCCAACATTGTCTCCTAATTTGGTCATACTACCTTCTTATTTGCATGTACAAAATCTTTTGAATATGTATCATCTGAGTGTGTGGAATCATCATCTCTGATGTCTGGAACTGATGGAATCACAAGAGTCTATGCATGTTGCACTAGAGGTGCATGGAAAGGACTCTCCTTAAACTGAACAGTGCGCTCAATGATGAGTCGGTCCATAGAGGGATCAATCAATATGTACCCCTTCACATCATCTGGATATCCCACAAAGATGCAAGGTGTTCTATGTTGATCTAAGGAATTCCTCTTTTCAGAAGGAGTATGGGCTCATGCTCTAGATCCAAAGATGCGGAAGTGTGTGACATATGGTTTGTCACATGTCCAAGCCTCAAAAGGTGTCCTATCCTCAACATATTTGTGAGGTTATCTGTTATGTATGTAAGTAGCACAGTTAAGTGCCTCAACCCAAATCTTGGAAGGAAGTGATCTTACATGCAACATGCAACTGGTCATCTCCTTGAGAGACTTGTTCTTCCTTTTAGCAACTCCATTCTATTGTGGAGTGTATGGAACTGTGTGCTGCAACTGGATACCAACTTCATGACAAATATTCTAAACATATTTATTGATATACTCCACCCCATTGTCTGTACGAAGGATCTTGATTTTCTTCCCAGCTTGCGTCTCTAGTAGAGATTTGAAGTCTTTGAGATGCTCAAAAACTTCATACTTTGTCTGAGAAAATAAACCCAAGTATAACATGAGTAATCATCAATAAATGTAAGAACATACCTTGCTTTGATGATGGATGGATGTGGAAATGGACCCATGAGATCACTATGAACAAGATCCAAGGAAGAGGAGGCTCTCCTTGCCTTCTACTTTTCAAATTTCTTTTTAGGATGCGTTCCAAGAATGCATCCTTCACAAACCCCTTCAGAAAATTGAATGTTTGGAAAGCCTTTGACCATTCCTTGCTTGGAAATTCGTTGCATGTACCTAAAGTTTAAATGACCAAATCTCTCATGTCATACTCTACTACTGTCATTAGCATGTGTAAGTAGCAAAGAGGAGTCATAGTCAATAAACTTAGTGAACTTATACAACCGTGACTTGTGATCTACCTCACCAACTGCAATAATGGAACTTTCATGCATGTCAAGTACAGTAACTGAATCTGATGTAAATTCAACCCTTTTACTTGTTTGAGTGATCAGATAAATTGAGAGAAGATTTATAGAAAGCTTTGGAACATGTAAGACATTCTCAAAACTTCCATTAGGGAGTTTCACTCTTCCCTCTCTTGCACCTGCTATTGGAGTATCATCCCCCATGAAAATAGGAGCTCCAGAGCATGAACTCAAAAAGTAAAAACTTCCTCTTTAGTTGCCATATGATGTGATGCACCAGAGTCTATAATCCATGAATCAGATGAGGAATTAATTGCAACCGAAGCATGATGATTACCTTTCTTAGGCACATGGTCTTCTTCCTTTTTCTTCTTGGCTCCTTCAGGAATGAAGTCTCCAAGGTTATTCTTTTGAAGTACCTGTGTCATAAGATCGATATACTTCTTCATGCATGTGGATTCTTCATGATTCGGTTTATTGCAATATGGATAGGCTGCAACGATTCCACTTGTCACACCTTTTGATAGGGATAGGCCGTGACGATTGTGGAAACTAGGTTTACTCAAGGACTTTTTCGCTCTTCTCTAGCTTGTCTGGGTTGCTCCAAGTAGCTCGACTCTGATACCATGTCATTGTTTCATGTAAACCTACAGAGGAAACCTAACTAAATAATACACAAACAAATTTTATCAAGAAAAGGAAGAGAGATACACAATGAAGAATGAGAATCAATGTATATTATGATCTAATCAATGAGTGAATGATCTTCACTCTTATAGGCAATGACATCCTTTAATTAGGAATGCATGCATAATAGTGATGGTCTAAGATTAGAAAGTCTAAAATAGAATTAGTCAGTTAACCCCCACTAAACTAGTGTTACCCCCACTGACCTAGTGTAACGAAAATAGAAATTTCTCCAACAGGTCTTTTTATTAACTCCACAAAAGAATTAGGAAAAATACATAAGTATACATCATTCTATAGTTAAGCTACAAAATCTTTTCTCAGATCTGAAAAATAACACCACCATTGCGTTCGTGGCGTTGTTTTACCTAAAAATGTCTGTCTCTGCGCCTCGATCCGAGTCAGACACTTTCTAACCCAAGAGGCATCCCTGCCTCGATTTACATGCCATTGCTCCTGCAAAAAATGACTAGACAGATCTCGAAATCCATGCCCAGCCTCAAAAAATGTGCAAAAATCCATACAGATTCATACTGTATGGAAACGCTTAGTCTGCCTCTCATGCTCTTATTCCCAATGCACTTCCTGAAACCCCTTCTTATACAAATTTTGGGTGGTTGTGTAATAAATGAGGCGCTTGGCGTGCTGGTAGGCGCAGCTAAGTTTAGACGCTGGGTTGGCAGAGGTCCCGGGGTTCAATCCCATGGGCCTCCCCACTTATCACATGGTTACAACTAAATTTTTGGTGCACCCAGCTAAATTTGGCGGGTGACCGCTAGAATGGCGGAATGGTGATTAATTTGGCGGACAATGATCTATTTCTGGCGAATAGTTATGGCATATACTTAGTGGTTACAGTTATCTATTTCTGGCGAACATTTCTGGCGTATAGCGGAAATGCCGCCATACTTGGCGAAGTTCTGTTTTATATATATTTTTTAATTATTCGATCATGGAGCCTCCTTGTGCTTTTTGGGGGTGCCACATGGTGCCTCCCTATTGGGCCACGGGGCATCCACTGATTTGTCCACTTGTGAATGTTGATGTCACCTTGGACACGTGGCATCTTCTGAGTGGTGCCACATGGCATCACCTGGGGGTGCCATGTGGCACTTTTTTACTCATCCATGTGGTGCCCTAAAAAGTCCAATTTTGAGTGACACGTGGCAGCCTCTGGTGCTGCCACGTGGCATGTTGATGTCATCGTGACACATGTCACCCTTTGTGCTTTCCATGTAGGTTGTATGGATTCTGATGTCATCTGTGCTGATGTTGACATTAGTAATGCGGATGCTGACTCATCCCTGATGACTGGGCTAGGTTGACCAAAACTTTGACCGCTTATATCTTTTGATCCATAACTTCGTTTGACGAGCCATTTTCACCATTATAAATCTTGCGACGCGATCTTTGTGATCATTCCATTTCAATTGAGTTTTTGGAACTTTGAATTTTTTCCATTTTGTTGTTTGCTGAAACCATTCTAAGCGTTCTGAGTTGCCTCTGTAAGTTCTGAGTTGTTCTTAGACTTCTCTGGATCCTTTTTGGATCATCTCTCCTCAGTTCTCCTTGTGGTGTGCTCTCCTCAGCTCTCCTCTTTTGTTCTCCTCGGCTCTCCTCATCTAATCTCCTTGTGTGGTCTCCTCGTGGTTTTCTCTACTTACACGAGCGCAAGTTTGAAATGTAATACATTTGAAATGGAATTTTTTTGTTTTTGGTTTGGATTATTATATATAATTAATATATATTATAATTATATATATTTAATAATTAATATGTATATTTAATAATTACTATATTATATATTATATGATAGGGGTTAATGTGTTAATAATCACCTAACCTAGACCTTGAATCTACACCCCCTAACCTACTAAATCATCAACCCACAACCCATAACCCTTCTAAAGACGCAATGTGATTTATTCACATTGCTTTGCATGTCAAAGTGAAGAAATTCAACCAAGTGCAGGTAAACAGTGGGAGTAACTATGACTATCTTAAGGTAGTCAGATGCCTCGTCATCTAATTAGTGAGGCGCATGAATGGATAATTAATGAGATTCCCCATTGTCCCTAGCTACTATATTCTAGAGAAACCACATCCAAGGGAATGGGCTTGGCAGAATTAGCGGGGAAAGAAGATCCTCATATTGAGCTTGACTCTAGTCCTAACCCATTCATAGTTTGGGAAAATTAGGGCATAGTTTGGGAAAATTAGACCATAACATTTGTCTTTGGGAGTCAAATTGATGACGGAAACAAGTGGGTGTGTGAGTCAAATTTGAGTCCAAAAACCCTCCCATATTGTTAAGGCATGAAAATAGTCTATCTACGATTATGATGGTATAAAAATGAATGATCTTCTCTTGTTTTCAAGAATAATAAATCCAGAACGATGAAGTGTTTATGCACCTGGGGGTGCTCCTTCTCACCATCTGTCTAGCTCTTGTTATCTTCCTTTTGTGAGGTCATGCGAGTCTTCCTGATTTGAGTTGGTGCACCGTGTCCATCGATGGGCATGATGTCCATGTGATGTACATAATGTAGGTAGATATGGAATTGGTCAGCCAAACGCTCCATATTTCTTTTTTGGTCCTTCTCTACATCTACCAACAGTTTGGTAATAGTTTCCAGACTGCTGAGGTGATGTAGGATCTCGTCTAGCATTATCTTGTTTTCCTTGTTCTCCACCTGCCTGGCTTCTTCAGTCTCTAAGATTACTTTTTCGATCATCATCTTAGTTATCCACACCATCTCCACCATTTTGTGGAAGAGGGTTTCCCTGCATTGCATGGACCTCAGATCAATTACCCAATCTACTTCCTATACCAATGCATCTCGTGCTTTACCTTTCCACTTGTTCTTTAAATTTTTCTCCCACTAGGTGATAGTTTCCTTCCACTTCGGCGCAACCTGAGTTTGGAAGGTGCCCTTCGCATATTCTATCGCATGTGCCATTCTTGTTAGCCACCTCAGGCTATTCAGGACTTCCTTTCCAGGGGGGGTTCCTTTTCCTGTGTGTTTTATTTAGACATGCCATCCTACTCTGCATGTCACAGCTCCTGTGCTGGTTACTCAGCATGTGCCTTTCTTCCCAGTTATTCTTCATGTTCCTCCCCTAGATTCTATGAAAATCCATGTTGTTTCATTCCTTCTGATTGCGACTATTGTTGTTGACCCTCTTCTTATTTCCCTTTCCCAACTGCGATCTCGTCCTTTCAATATTGGTTTTCTCGCGATGATGTGTGCTTCCGTCAATTTTCCTGTTAAGGCTCAAATGTTCATGATGGACTATCCTTTGTCCCTGTGAGGTTATTTCCCTTGCTCGGATGTGATCTGGTTGTGTTGTTCTTCATACCTGTACTTGTCCTGGGGTTATGTCTAAGTTATCTTCTGCCCACATTCCTTACATCATTTGTTGCATGCGCCTTGTTGTCTGTCCTTTCACTTGTGCTTTCCCCATGTCTCTTACTAGCAGACTGGCCTTGCTTTCATTCTTCCATCTGCTACTTATTATAATATTGCATGATGATTAGTGTCAGAGTATTTGGAAATCCTTTCCTACCTGGGGCCCGCGTACCTTCCACGGGGCCTTGCGATATCCTCCTCGATGTGACCTTCCATGCTTAACTTGTCTTCACAATATTTTACCGCAAGGTGATTGCAATATGTTCTAAGTTGCCCATCCAGAATGTTGATCCAGGTGTCGTCTAGTTCTGAACCTTCCTTTCTGACCCCCTCATTGGTGAGATTATCCGCTAGCACATTCGTTGACCTGCGCACCCAGCACAACTCCACTGTGTTCAGAGTTTTCAGATGTTCCTGGATTTTCTGTAGGGAGTGTGTCAGGCGCTAATGGCACTGAACCTTGCCCACTCTAGTGTCATTTTGGAGTCTTTTCACTGTGTTGATAACCAGGGTGGAGTCACCTTCCACTATGATGTTTGCCATTCTTTCACAACTTAGGATTTCGAGGCCAAGTTCCAAAGATCCAAATTTCGCCGCGTTGTTGGTTGAGTTTCCCATGCTCCCAGCGTACATTCGGATGATGTTTTCGCCATTGTCTTTGATCATGCCTCATGCCCCTGCCACTCCTGGGTTTCCTTTTGTCGCGCAGTCAAAGTTCAGTTTGAGGAACCCTAATGGAGGGGGAGTCCAGTTGTGGGCTCTTATATGGAGTTGCGGGTTGCGCTCTACTGTTAGGTTTTTGCGCCAATTTTTCAGTTGGAAAAGGTCCATGATCCAGTAGTCTTGGTCTGTGAGTTGCGCTTCCTCCATCTTGTAGTTGCAGCTCTACATCGTTTCTCTTATTTGAGAGACTATTGTCTCCTTTATCCTCTCTGTCGGTATGCTTTCATTCTTGAATATGCGCATGTTCCATTCTTTCCAGATTTCCCAAATGATCATCCCCAGCGTTAGAGTCCAGCAGAGGTTCACCATTTCATTTTCATTGTAATCCTCATTCCAGTTCTTGATGGTTGCGTTGATGTTCCCCCAGATCCTATTGGACTAGCGGAAGATGCCTACTGCCCAATCCCATATCTCTATTGTATATCTGCATTCGTTGAGGAAGTGGTTTGTTATTTCCTCCTTGTCTAAACAAAGATGGAAGCGGGAGGGCCCTATGAAACCCCTTTTCATGAGGTTCTCCCAAGTTAGAATTCGGTTGTGTAGAACAAGCCATTTGAACATTTTGATTTTTGGCCATTGGGGGCTTTTCCATATTTTTTCCCACTGTTGCTCTGGAATTTCTTGGTCCTTACCCGCGATGTAATACCATGCTTCTTTTAAGTTGAATTCACACCCATTTTTTTTGCCCCATCTCAGTTGGTCCTCTTCTTCTGAAACCCCAATTTTCCCTTTTCTCAATTCCTCCTCCACCTCTTTTGTGATTGTTTCGGTCCAGGCTCTATTTTGTGGCATAAGTTTGTCCCAGATCTACCACCTGGCATTGCCTTCCCTTTGCTTCCAGTAATGATGGATGTTTGTTTTGCCTTGCCCCATCATTTCCTGTTGAAGCTCCTCTCTGTCCAGATTTTCCATTCTGGGTTCCTATTGACATGCGTCCTCCCAAAACCTTGTGGTCCTACCATTCTAACTTCCCAAAAGCTATGTTCCTGGATCCAGTGCTTGTTGCGCTAGGCAAGATTCCAGATGGTTAATCCCTCCCTTGTGCCCATGAACTGAATTCTCTCCTGGTTGCTTATGTTCAGGGCATACTTGGCCTTCCATAGGTTTGTCCACAATACTGAATTGTCTTTTACCCATCTCCACCAAAGCTTTGCCCCGTAGGCTTCATTGATTACCTGTGGGTCCTATAACCCCAGGCCACCTTTGTTTTTTGGGTTGCATACCTTATCCCAGGCCACCAGGGCCCATTTATTTTTATGATAAGTGCCACGCCATTGGAAGTCTCGTTGGATGACTCTTATCTTTTGTAGTATTCCTTTGGGGGCTAGGAACACTGACATCATATACGTCAGGATTGCTTGAAGAACCATTTTTGTGAGGATAATCCTTCTAGCCAAGTTTAGGGATCTATATGTCCAGTTTTTTACCCTCTCCTGCAGTTTGTTGATAAATCCTTCCCACATGGCCTTGGTGCAGGCTCTGTCCATCAGGGGGATTCCCAAGTATTGCATTGGGAGTGTTTTGTGCTCAAACCCAAAAATGTTGGTCAGGTTGAGATGAATTGTTGGATTAGTGTTGAAGAAATATATCATGGATTTGGAGTGGTTGATTTCCTCCCTCGAGGCTTCCCCGAAGTCTTCTAAAATTCTTTTAAAATACTTTGCTTCATTTACTGTGGGTGTGCCATGGAGTAGGGTATCATCAATGAATTGTTGGTGTGTGGAGGTTGGACAGTTCTCATAAGGTTTGATACCTTTTATTTCCCCAACTGCAGTTGCACTTTTTATACTTCTGCTTAGCCCTTCCATCATTAGAATGAACATTAAGGGGGAAAGTGGGTCCCCTTGTCTTATGCCTCTGGAGGGACAAAAAGGTTTTATTGGGGCTCCATTGATTAGTAGCGAGTAGCTTCTCATTGAGACTAGAGTAGCTATCCAGTTGATCCAGTGTTGGTCGAACCCAAAAGCTTCCAGAGTCTTAGCCATGTAGTGCCATCTTATTTTGTCGTAAGCCTTCGCCAGATTAAGTTGGATTATCATCCCCCCTCTCCTTTGGCTTTTCAGTGTGTGAATGATCTTGTGGGCCTGGATGATATTGTCAAGGATTTTTTTGCCTTCCATAAAACCCGCCTGTTCCTGAGAGATCAGTGTGGGAAGTAGTGGCTTCAATCTGTTGGCTATGACTTTGGATATTATCTTGTAAACTACATTGCATAGAGTTATAAACCTGTAGCGATCTAGGGTTCTAGCTTCATTTTCTTTCAAGATTAGAGCAATCATTGTGGCATTTAAATCTTTTAGAATGGATGTCGATCTCCTAGATTCTTCCACCACCCCGTAAATATCATGCTTAACCACTTCCCAGTAGGCTTTGAAGAATTCCACTGTGAACCCATCCGGGCCTGGGCCATTTCCGTTGGGCATCTCCTAAACCACTTGGTCAATTTCTTCCTTGGAAATGGGTTTTCTTAAGCCAACGTTTTTCTCCTTTGTGACCAGCTTGGGGATGTGCTGAATTATTCTTTGTATGGCCTCTGATCTGTCTTGGTTTGGTTCCTGACTATCCCCTGGAAGTGGTTGACCAGTGTGTTCTCAATTTCCTGGTGGGATTCTCTTTCGATCCTGTCTTGATCCCTAATCTTCAATATTTTGTTGTGGGATCTTCTTGCAATAGTTGTTCTGTGAAAAAACTTGGTATTCCTCTCCCCTTCCTTTAGCCACCTTATTCTGGAATTTTGATGCCACATGGTTTCTTCCTGTAGGCATCTTGCTTCCCATTCCTGGGTCAGATGGATCTCTTCCTTTTTCCGGTCCTCTGTGTATCCCTCTTCGATGCACTATTCTTGTAGTTTCTTTAGTATATCATCGATGCTCTTTTTCCCCTGGTTTATATTTCCAAAGACCTCCTTGTTACACTCCTTGAGTTTTTGTTTAATATATTTGAGTTTTTTGTAAAGTTTGAACATCCTTGTCCCTTGGTCCGGAAGTTCCTCCCACCACCACTAGTTGATGTTCTCCTTGAAGGTGGGGTGGTCGATCCAGAACTTCTCAAATCTAAATGGTTTGTTCTTCGGGGTGGTTTGAAGTTTTGCTTCTAGTTGCATTGGCCAGTGATCTGATCCCCCCCATGGGAGGATGATGCAGTCTAAATTTATTCCCTGCAGCATGATTCATTATGACACCAAGAATCTGTCTATCCTTGTAGCTATTTGGTGGTGACCTAGTCGTTTGTTGTTCCAGGTGAACTAATCGTTGTTGGTCCTGATGTCCACAACCTTGATTGTGTCAATGAAAGCTGAGATATCTTCTGCATCTCTATCCAGTCTTCTGATGCCCCCTTTTTTCTCCGCGAGTGTAGTGATGATGTTGAAATCCCCTACCAGTATCTAATGGAGGTTGTGGGTGTGCTCCTTTATATTCTCTAGGTCAATGACCATTCTTCTTTTTTCCTCCATCACCTGGGGGCCATACACATTAGTGTATCGAATTTCCTTCATGTTCCCTATAATTTTCATATTAACAGAAAGTGTGTTTCTCATAGCTTATGTTGCAAGTAGGTTCACCAATTGTGGGTTCCACGAGGTAAGAATACCTCTCGTCATCTATTGTCTTTCGAAAACCAACATCTTATACTTCCTCCAGTGTTTTTTACTAATTGTTTCCATTCTTTCTAAAGTGCATTTTGTCTCTTGAATGAAACATAGGTCAGGGTGTTCCTTACTCAATCTATTTTTAAGGATTCTTTTCTTTCTTGGGTTATTTAGGCCTCTTATATTCCATGTTATGATCTTCATTTAAACATGTGGGGGGGAGTTGGGGAAGATCTTTTTAATCTTACCTGAGTTTATCAATAGGGCTCCTAGTTCTTGTAGGGCTACGCTATTTGATTTTCTGCCTTTCTTATGCCTTGCCTGCTTAGGTGAGTGTTGTGGTTGTCCATCGCCTGTTTTGATTCCTAGGTATCCTATCTCGCCATGCATGCACTTGATCCCTCTAGATTTCTCTTCCTCCCATAAGAGGAAGAGATATTGAATGCGATCGAGTTGCTCCGCTGGCACATTGTCTACTCCCTGCCTTTTCCATTGCTCCATAATATTCGGTAGATCTATTCCTTCCCTTTCCACAATATCTATGAGATCTGGATCCTCTGTTCCTACCTCACTTGGAGTCATCTCTGAATTTCCATCTGCTTCCTGCATGGTTGTGTTGGCATCTTCGTTTCCTCCTTCCCTGGAACTTGCGCTACCTCCTTGTTCATCTTTGTTGCTTGGAGTTTTTGTGTTCCCTTGAGTTGTGTTTTCCCTCGCTTCCTTATCTTTTGTCTTTTCCATCCCTCCTTGTTCCCCTTGGTTGGGCCTGCCCCTTCCTTCTGTTCTAATCTGGGCTTATGGGTTGCTTCCTGTTGGGGCCTTGCCTTGTCTCTTGTTTCCTCTACCTTTATGATTTGGCTTCACAAAACCGTCCTCATCTTGTTGTAGCTTGGTGTTTTCCGCTTCTTATTTTTTGTTAAGAGGGCATTCTCTTAGTAGGTGTCCATGTTCATGACATCTTCTGCATCGAAACAGGATCTGCTCATAGTCTATGCTTTGTATCCATTCCTCATCCCTAAACTCTAGGCTTATGGTTTCCAGGAGCACTCCCGAAACATCCATCTCGATGCATATCCTTGCGTAGGATGTATATCTTCCTTTTAGAGTAGCTTCCAATGTCTTGACATATTTTCTGAGCTTGTTCCCTATGGCTTCGAAGGTGGATGGCAGCCAGTAGTCTAGCGGTAAGGAGTTAAGCCTTAGCTAGACTGGGACATTTTTAAAGGTTTCCTTCTCTGGGGAGAAATTTTCCTTCCATGGACGAATGTACAGCCCCACTGAGGCATGGAAATATGCCCCCCCCCCTCAAAGACTTTGTCCTTGTCCTCCAGGTTCATAAAGACCGCGGTAAAGAATCATTTCGAGTCCAGGTAGAGTACTTCTCCACTTGGCTTCCAATGGTATTTTATCCAATTGCGCAACGTTTTTTATGTGGGTCACATGCCCATGAACTTGCAAATCAGTGCATGTGTCTTCATCTGATCCCGGAAGAGTTGTGTTTGGGGGTCTTCTAGTATAACATTGGTTATCAGTGTTTTTTTAGGTTTGCACGGGTTGTGCCCCACTGGGGTTTGTCGTTGCTTGCACATCATTCTAGGTTTCTCTGGCTCCTTCCCCCACGTGATCACTTTTTTCTTGGTTTCCCTCTTGGTTCTTTTCCGATCCTACTCCCGAGGTACCTATCATAGGTTCTTTGAAACCGTCGCCTCTTGGGCCTTTCCCTCTGTCCACCACTACTTGTTTGTATGAGGGGGTTGCATTTCCTCCCCCTTTGGTGACCATACTGGCCGCTATTGAGACCACGACTATCAAACCCTAGCTTGAAAATTTCTTCAGAGTTGCTTTCTTGATCACCGCTCTCGAAGAATTTCCTTTTCCACATAGTTGATTTGCTAACATAATTAGACTTCTTCTGTAGAGTGTCCTCACTCAACTTGTGTCAATGAAAATGCTTTTCTAGCTATAGGTGGGATATTTTTAACCACTATTTACAACTCTTTTTATCCATGCCTCCTTTTTCTTATCTTTGACCAATCTCTCTTGGTATTTTTTTCTCCATCATCTAGTTTAATGCCTTCAATTGTTTTCAAGTTTTTTCTACTAATAACTTTGTTTTTACCTTCTTCTTTTTTTATAATCATTTAGTCCAATAATCAGTCTTAGATTATCTAAGGGTGTTGGTATTACCATGATTTTCTCCAACATGCCTATCTTTAGGTCGAATGATGTTTTGACACAAGGCTTATCACTAATTTTCACCCTTTTTCCTTTCTAGGAAAATACTATTTCTACACAAGTCTTAGACATTCGTATTTCTTTATAAACTCACAACTCTTTCAATTTTTAGTTAATTAGAAACCTTGGGTGAACATCCCATGGTTCAAAAATTGGTAATATCTTCTCATTTGATTATGCATTGACAGCTCTTGGTCCAAACACTATATTGTGACTAGCTAACCTCTTCCCAATGCATGTACACTTTGTACTGTTGACTTTTGTGTTGTTCATATTCCTTGTTCACCTTTGTTCTCTTGTTATCAGTACTGATCTTGGATTCTCTTTCTAAGTATTGTTTTCCACCTAAAATTAAGAGTTGTTGTCTTCACATTTACTTGTTCAACATATTTGTCCACCATACTCTAGATTTTGTCGATTTCATCTTGTTTCTTAGTCAAGTTTTAATTGATTCCTTTTGTGTGGTTTTATCCCATGATGTCACTAACCTTCCCTTTAAAGAATCTAGTAATATTTCATACATTTTAAACTCCAATTTAACTTATGTTATATTTCCTTATGGCTTTTCTTCAGTTTCCTATTAGTTTCCATTTTCCCACGTTTCTTCCATGTTCACATATTTATCTCAAATAACTTTAAAGAAATTTTTCATATTAAACTGATTTCATATTAAACTGATTTCAATCATTTAAGTGATTACTTCACTTTAAAAACAATTAAAAAAACATTATTCTAATTATAAATAATAATAATAATAATAATAATAATAATATTCTAATTTTCTATTGTGAAGAGTATTTCCCTCCACCGTTCCACTATGATTTTTTATGAGTATGGTCCTCTTTTGTCTTCCACCATACCACTATGATTATTCCTCTACTCATTAAGCTTCTTGGAATAAAGGTGGAATAATATTTGGTGTAAAGTTGAATGTGATACAACTAGTACAGTCATAAATTTGTGGTTGGTGAATGCCGAAAGGATCGCTTGCAAAAAGACAGTGTGCAAAATTTGAACCGTTGGGAAAGAGAAACGGTCGAGAGATGGACGGAAGGAGTCAGAAGGAGTTGGTTGAAAGGAGGCAGTGTGTCCAGAACGTGGTTGGTGAAGGCCAAAGGTTTAAGTTGGCATAGAAAATGAAACCCTAATCGCTCATACGTGGCAATCAGCTAGCCAACATAATAAATTTTAAATATGATTAAGTAAAAGTAAAAAAATAAACATGTAAACTAATGTCTTTATAATAGTGAGGAAGTTAGTGGTTGAAATCACAACCATTAATTTATTGGGACTACTAAGAATATTCTATCAATATTTAATCTTGTCCATACAAAACTGATTAAACACTAAAAACCTATTAAATATACCCATGAACACTTTTTAACGTAATAATTTTACAAATAAAAATTGAAATGAAAAATAACTATACATTATTCTTGTCTTCTACGTGGATTACACACTTTGTTCGAATAAAGTTTGAACGGAATAAATTTTAACGCTCTAAAATAATTGATACTTATTTTTATCTTTGTTCATCGAGAAATGGTTAACACTATATATCTTCTTATCAATGTTTTACTTTGTTTCCTTTATTCTTATGTGTAAAATCATATTAAATTTAAGTGGAATTTTGGTTCAAGAGTGATATGAATTATAAATGTCGTATAATTTTAAACTTTTAATTTATTTTAATAATATTTTGAAAATATTTAAATAATAATAATTGAAGAATAATGGAATGGTTATTACAATATTATCATTTTAAGTAGAATTATAATAATAGTTACATATAGAGTGATTTAGGGTTTAGAGGTTTGAACAACTAATGATAATGATCGAACAAGGAAGCTCCTTTGTTCCTAGTATGAACTCCTTTGACTAGGAGATTAGAACATTCAAAGCCCTCGTCACAAGCACAAGTAAGGTGACAACATCCACCATCTCCTACCAATTGAAGTTTGTAAACAAATTGGAGGAGATACCATTGGCCACCTTCACCCTTGCTCTAATGAGAAGAAAAGATTTGGCATACCATGAAACAATTATAATACAAAATTTATATGGCTTTAGTCTTCCCTAAAGTAATTGCAAATATGGATTGCCATCCAATGGGGAATCCAAAAATAGGGATGCATTAAAATAAATTTATTAGGAGAGGCTACTTTGATTTTTAGTTTGAAGTGAAGGAGGATAAGGATCTAATCCTCAGGGGTTTCCCCTACTTCATAGCCTTGAGAGGGATGTTCCTCTATCCAAAATTCAATATCCCTTTAGCGGTTCCTATATGGGTGTGCCTTCCACACCATTTGTTGATTTTTTTGGATGACCAATTACCAGCAAACATAAGAAATAAGATTGGTTGATATGTGGAAATATCCTCACCCAAGAAATGGACTTGACACATGTGAAAGGATTTGCATAGAAGAGGAACTCTAAAAAGGAAACCTAGAAATGCTAAGATTCAACATCAATGATTGGTCACAGATCCAGGTATTGGATTATGAGTAACTTCCCTTGAAATTCATCAACTACCATAATATGGCCATTTATCCAAGGATTTCCCAAATAACATGAAAAATTTAGCAATGTCAAATTCAATAGAGCATAATAAAGGTAAAGAGTAGGCCCCAACTGCACCCAAGGTGTTGAAAGACCACACGACTAGTGACATATGAGATGCTATTAGTCATTCCTCAATATTTTTCCAAGGAATATAGTTGATGCCTCTTGAACCCAATCACGGATGAAGAGATGGAAAAATCACTTAAGGAAAAACATAATACTCAAAGGAGGGATTAACTCATCTTTCCTGGTAGTCATCCCAAGGGACAATAATTTGGCATCCTTCAATAGGTTCTACCTAATATCTCTTTGCAATGTCTCATATAATATATTCACCAAAATCCTAGCCACTCGAATAAGCTCCTTCCTGCCAGAATTGATCTCTCCAAAGCAAGGAGGTTTTATATAAGGCCATGAAATCTATGAAAATACCATCCTCATACAAGAAGGTCTCTACTCAACCAATCAATAAAATGGGAATGGAATGATGTTAAACTGGAAATGGATAACACCTTTAATCAAGTATGGAAAAAAATTATCTTTGAATTTATTCAAAAGTTTGGATTCTCTACCTCCTTCTACATCAACTAGATCAAGGCATATGTGGGGCTCCTTTGGATAGCACCATTGGAAAATGGAAGACTGACAACCTCCTTTTGCACATAAAGGGAAGTAAGGAAATGTCTTCCCCTATCTCCTTCCATATACATCTTAATGGCCAAAGTAATAGGTAGGACTATAGACAAGGAAAGGAAAACATGATGACTCCCTTGGGTTAGCATAGCTAGAGGAAACAATGATGTAAACCACACATATTTTGTTGATGGTACTCTCCCAATCAATGGAGCCTCTCTCACCATCGTAAGAACATTCAAGGATATCCTAGAGAAATACATTGATGACTCTAATCATAAATTCAACAATGTTAAATGTATATTTTATGGTTGGAAAATTCCAAATGGAATGTTGGGATAAATAGCAATATTCATGGAATTTTCCCTCGAAATGAATTATAGGTCCATCAAGTACCTAGGCATTCCAATAGTTATTTCCCTCCTTATCCAAGCTAGATGGAATTCCGTTATCAACAAAATTAAAGAAAAGATCTTGTCTTAGGGAGCAATATCTATAAACTCCTATCATAGGTTGGTTATGATCAAATATGTTATATCTTAAATGTCTATCTATTTTCTCCTTATTTTTGGTCCCTATATGCACCCTACAATCTTTGGGATGTCTCATCAAAGAATTCATGTGGTAAGGAGGGAAAAATGAAAAGTTAAAATTCCATCCCCTTAGCTGGAAAATAGTCTAAACCCCCTATGTTGATCGAGGATTAGCCATCATGGACCATGATGAATATATATGTTGGAGATAAACTAGCATGATGGTTGGTTATAGGGAAAGAGGAATGGCGGAAAGAAGTAATTCATGTCAAATACTTATATGACATCCTAAGGAAAATCTACTTAGATTCTCCTCTATTTGAAGTACCGTGCTCTTAGATCTAGAATCTCCTTGAGCTCAATCCACCTCCTTAAGGAAAATATTTCATGAAGTTGTGGAATGGAATATCTATTAGCATTTGGAACCACCAAAGTCCCAAGGAAACAATCACTTTCCCAAAACTTTGATTTAGCAGCTCTCCACCCTTGGTTGCAAGAAGAATGTATACAAGATCTATATCTTTGTAATTCAAATGAAGAAGGGAAATTGATGGCATGGAAAACACTCCTCCCCTCGATGTATTTTCATCCATTAGAAAATAAAAAACTTAAAGGGTTGAAGGGGTAGCCACCACAAGCCAATTGGATGAGGATGAAAGAGTTTGCACCATGAGAGGTGAGGAGAACCCCTTGGAACAAGAATATCTATCTCCATTTTGAAGATGCAACAGAGGATTTGGTGACGATATGGGATCCCAAAGGTCATATTTTTTTGTTGGCTATTAGCACACAACAAATTCCTCACCGCCATGAACCTAAAAATAATGAGGAATACAAGATTGTTCACATTGGCCCTCTACAATTTAGTGGAAGAAACCTCTCTCAATTTTTTCCTTCAATGCCCCTTCATGCAACACACACGAAAAATGGCCATCAAATATATACAAATAAACATTTATCTCACAAACGATTGGTGGTAGAAATCTATTACTTGGGATAAGGACTATTGCGTTGGCCTAAATGGAAAAACACTACAAGCTCAAACCTACATAACCCTCCCATTAGGAAACCTTATAATTCCCTGGATTTTTCCCTTATCATAAGAACTATAGAGAAGGAATATCCTTACCATCGTTAGCAAGAATCATTTGTGCATCCATAGTTCTTTTACTTTGCTTCAATAATGCAACAACAGATTGAATGGAAAATGGAGGACCTAATTTTGTTGAGGGACTTCTTCATGTCATCCTAAGTGAGGAGTTCCAAACCCGCGATTATCATCCATAATCACAAGCTATTCATTATGGATAAATTGGTTGAAACGTCTTGTGAAGGATCCTGATGGTTTTTCAAGCACGTGAGGGGGGAATCTCCACCCTTCCCACTACATCAAGAGGTTATTGAAGAGCATGTTTTTACTCCACCATACATCACTTATCGCCTCTCTGTCTTTGCATGACCAATGGAAAGTTTTTTTTACTTCTTGTGAACAATGATCAAATTTGAAGGGTTTGTTCTGATTTCAATGAGAAGGGTATATAATCATGCATCCCTTCCACGATGAAAAAATTCTAGAAAAATTACATTTCAATTGACACCAATAAATTGAGCTCACAATTCATAAAAAAATGTGTTAAATAAAATACTACATTTCCAATCAAATTTATTTCTAATAAAGGAATTAGTGAAATCTATATCGATGCCTACTTGGAAAATATTACAATTATAACAACATCAAATAGATATTTAGTCAAATTTGAAAATGTAAATTCATAGAACAACAAAATTTGTAAATTGTATTAATTCTTTTAAAAATGAAATAGTACATTTTGTCCCCAAAACAAAGGTATACTTGAGTGTTTTTACCCATCATATTCCATATATCCACAACTGTCCTTAAACCAAAATAACCCCCAACTCATGTCCTTAAACCAGCATAACTCCAAAAAGGCTATTATGTAATACATCCGTCAAAAAAGCTTTGAAAATTAATTGCCACCCCAAAAAGGCTATTATGTAATACATTTGTCCAAAAAACTTTTGAAAATTCACTACAAACCCCAAAATGTTATTATGTAATACATTTGTCCAAAAAAAATTCGAAAATTAACTACCAACTATTGCCTACAACTTAGCATATCTTGCACGGTGACCTAAAATGATTAAGTGCAACATGTTTGAGAAAAGCTCATTACAAAAGATAAATAATATATTAATGTATTAATATTTACCATTTTTATCATACTAAGTACTATCAAATATTTATCATTTTTATCATAACGAGTATTATCCATGAGATCTCTTTGTGACATTTTGACAATTCTCCTTTAATCTCTTAATATTGTATTGCAATCCACTTAACATCAAGGTTATTGATATCTTGTATAATTTTACATATATTTAGAATATAATATGAATATTTGAAACTTAAGTAATATAAATAATTCATCCCTCTCAAAA
>ML793663.1:40059-52380 GCA_009831015.1 Picea engelmannii | reverse complement strand
ATTAATATTAGAAGAATAAATAATATAGATATATAATTTTGTCATTTATTCTATATAAAATCTTTATAAAGGATAAAGAATATATAAATATATAATTTTATCATTCTTATTATACTTATTAATAAAAGAAAAATAATATATTTTATAATTCTTTTAATATTTTATTTTTTCTTTTAAAATATTATATTTTATAATTCTTTTAATATTCTATTTTTTCTTTTATTAATAAAAGAAAATTATTCTATTTAATAAAAGAAAAAATATTATATTTAATAATTTTTCTAATATTCTATTTTTCTTTTATTAATAAAAGAAAATTATTCTATTTTATATTATATTTAATAAAAGAAAAATACTATATTATATATAGAGATAATATATCCAAAATTTTGTCATTTTTATTGAAGTCACTAATAAAAAAAGATGTTCTATTTTTCCATTCATGTTATATCTATTAGACTTTAATTAGAAAATATTCAAATTTTCCATTAAATTGTTACCCTCATCCAGCAAGTTAAATACATTATTCTCATATTTTTAGAACAAGAAAAAAACATGCAATAGAACAACATAAGGACATGTTACTATAAGAATGTGACACATATCCTTTGCCTTATTTGTGCTTTTATAGTGAAACCGAAGCACCAAAGCATCATCTACATATGATGGAAATGTGATGAATTGAAGGTAAGAAAATCACAATGTTTGAAAATTCTTATGAAATGACTATTGAACTACATTCAACCTATTGAACATGAATTTATTGGGATTACAATGAAAACAAACAAACCAACATCAAGATGTTTGATAGTGTTCTTCTAAATGTGGAAAGGCGGGTGAATGAGAGCTACATCACATTAAAACCATAAAAGTTAGTTATGAGAATATTAATGCAACAAAAGGAGAAAGAAGATTAGAAGAATGGAAGAAAAAATTGAATGAGCTGAAAATGTAGGAGGAGACATTTTATTGCAAATTCTTAGTGTGACAACCAACAGATTTAACAAGTACAAAAGAAAATATTTGTAGCCACACTTGGAAATTCTTATGTCAATCATCAAATGCAAATATTACAAGAAAAAAACAATATATATTTTCTTATAGATTATCCGAAGATAAAACTGAACAATTAGCACATTATTTTACTTCACCAACTACAATTTTCATTACAAAAACTACAAATAAATGAGGAGTGGCTTTTCCAAGTGTTTTGTAGGGTAAGCCAATTATAATAATAAAGATTGAACCTTACATTCACATTCTTCAAAATTACCAGATCTTAGATCATTATAGATACGAATCTATTTTCCTAGTGGAAGAGGCTTTCAAGCTTTCATCTATTTTCATTCATCATAAATAGCATTCAAATCTACCTCATTTAGAGCATGAAGTGTATTGAGAGAGAGACATTAATATATCCAATGTTTTTAAAGAAAGTCTTGATCTATCATCATTTTTTATCCGATTTAATTTTGAGAAGCTTCTTTCACATACTGTTGTGCTAGCTGAAATAAAAAGAACAGCTTGTCATAGCTACATCAAACATGGAAATCATTCAAACCATTCAGGTTCACCTCCACATAGATCCCATGCTCCAAACATATGTTTTTTGGGGTATGATCTATACATAGTACAAATAAATCCATCCATTTCACCCAAACATCTAACACTATCCACAATAGGTGAGTCCCCAACACTGAATTTCTCACATAAACATGTTAGTCATCTTCTTGTTTGAGAATCTTTATCATCCATATCATCATAATAATTATGAGGACTAAACAACTTGGCAGCATTAAATATAGGTAAATCCATGAAGCTTGCATTTAGAAAGTCAATCACTTTCATTACAAAAAAATTTCCCAACATAATGCAATCATCTAGTGTCTTTGGCCTTTGTGAATTTGGAAAACTCTCAAAACTCAATGCATGTACATGTACCATACTCATGCAATCAGAAAACTCAAGAGTTCATTGCTTCATTTTACTTTAAAAATATGATATGTGCATTGCACTTGCCCCAAATATGCCTCTTAGAAATAACTTATGAAGGAAACTAGTAGTAATATCCAAAGTATTTCCAGTAGATGTAATGTCAACATGATCTTCTTGGAACTTTTGATTTGTCTTATTCAACTCAATAACCACATCTGCAAATAAATTTATGCAAAATTGAACTTGAAATATTGTGGCTAGCTCATATATTATTTTCTCCCCTAACTCCCAATCTCTTTACAAAGTTGGCATGATCTTAACGAGTCTTTCCATGACTTTGCCTATAGAAAGCCATCTAACGTGATGAATTTGTAACACTTCTAGCCTTGTGATTTGAAATGACTCCATTAACTCTTTCAATTCTCCATGTATTTTAATAGATTTCCCTAACCATGAATAAACCTTTTTTTCAAACTTATCAATATACCCCTCATGGATGAAGATCCATCAGATCCAAATCCAACTAAATTTATCAAGGATAGATCCATTTCTGATGAAAGAGATGTCACAATGTCATACATAGACTATGATGTCCCATCCCTAATTTGAAGTAAATGCATGAATTTTGTTACACATTGACCTCTTCCTTCATTTTTCAAATATGTAATATAAATGATCAAATGTTGCACCATAGTCCGATCAATACTTTCATCAACTGAAATTGAGTAAAATGGGTTGTTGAAAATCTCATCCTTTAACTTTTTCCAATATACCTCTTTAGCAGCTTGTAGAAACTCCTTTCCATATTTTGTATTTGTATATGTTGAATATTCATCTATTAGAGGCATGTGAGGAGTGTTTTTATACCTATTCAAGTCACATATTCACTTATATACTTATAAAGGTAAATCATGTATGGCAACAAAATACACATTTTCAATCATTGATATAATTATGTTCTTCTTAGCATCCACCATTATCTCTACATGTTTATTAATTGGAGGAGTACTTCGTTTTCTTCCCCCCTCTAAAAGTTGCAAAGAAAAATTATGAGCCTTGATGTTGCATGGGTGTTTAGAGAACTAACTTGAAGAGTCGTACTTCCATCTTTAGCAAATGGAGTTTCCCTTTTAAATTTTACACACCATGAACACTTTATCCTTTCAACACCAATACAATATTTTACAGCATAAGCCAATGGAAATCTTGTCTTCCATTTGGAATTGAATGCTCTTTTGGGCCTCTTGGATGTTGGTTTCTCTTCAAGAATTTATACACTATCCAATTCATGGCCTTCAAATGGTTGATCATATACTTCATTTCCATACTTTCATGGTTGATTGAAGTGTTGAGGGATATAGAATGCATCAACAAGTGAAAGATGTTTTTTATCCTTTTTAGGAGGACCTAGAGGTGAGATTTTTCAATAATTTATACCTATACACAATCAATAAAATAAATAATATAAAAATACAAATTAATTGGGCATAAAATCATTTGTATATAGAAGTATGCAAATATGAATGTTCCTTGTAGCATGTTGCAAATATGAAAGAAATTTCCTAGTAATTGGTACTCCATTAAAAAATAAAAATAATGATGCATAATATGAAATGAAAACATACATCAAATGAAGAAGTAATAATGATGTGCAACTTTATGGGAATACAAATACAATGGCCAAGATTGTAATGTACCCTCTTACTAATAAAAAAAAAAAACAAGGGAATAAAATCAATCATAACAAGGCATGCAATGGGAAATAAATATATACTTATGGATGTTATCAATGCTAAACTAATGATCTGTATTACTTTACAAAGACAATCCATTTTAGACATCTTAAACACATTAACATTCAGGCATTAGAGGACTAATGTGGGTGGAAAAAAAAAAGGCAGGTCAACAGATTTATAATAAATACTCATTAAATAAATCTCATATAATTTTTTCTATCATGTCCAATGCAAGTGCCTCTGCAATATTAAAAATACAAGACACGACAATAGCATACCACGAAGCCATTTAGAGTTTAGAACAATTCATAACAGAGAAAAGTTTATTTTACAACATTGCAAATATGCAATGGTTAAAACGGATTTCCATGGACACTATAAGAATCCTCCCCATTTCACAACAATTCAATCTTTAACCCTTTGCTTGTGTTGAAAACTCAATTGGGGTTTCAATCAAGTCTTCAGAGTTTGAAAAGGATGGTGGGATTTGAAGATTTCCTGCCAATAATAGCTAAGAAATTGGAAGAGTGTGATTTCATGGTGGACTTGTGTAATGGGTTTCGTCTTCTCGTAGATCCTGGATTGGATATCATTACCCTGGAGAGCTTGAGAAGGAATTTGACTCTATTATGCTTGGATTCCCTAATAGATGCAGAGTTGTGGGCCATGATGGAGGAGGGGGAATTCAGCCAACGCTGGTGCTCAGACGAAAATCAATTATGCATTCTAATGATCAAATTGAGCCCTTCTTTCATGGCAGAGGCCGAAAAATGGATTTACAAGGCCCTAGTAAATGAAGTGGAAGAAAATCTAACCAACTATAAAAAATTATATGATGTATTTTTATGTTTGTCTACTACATGGGGGATTTACCTTGTTGACCAATATCTTATCACATTCATTCATAAAGGTGGTTTTTAAATTGTGAAAAATAAAGTCAATAGATTGTAGGTATTGGGGGGATGTATGTATCGGGGGGGTTTATAGGCATTGGGGTGTATAAAAGGGGTATCTAGTAATAATAGGGGTTTCTTTTATTAGAAATATGTATTGGGAGGGGGGTTCAACAAAAGGATTTTTTGAGGTATTTATCAATATCTAATGAAATTAGGGGTATTCTTTAATATCCCATGAACGTAGGTGCTATGTCACAGGTCCACTGAGTGAAGACCCTGTGGTCTATTGTTGGTATGTAAGGGAATTTGAAAAAAGAAAGTTGTAATTGTAATGGCATTATTTCATCATATGTAATCATTCATGGTTTTCATTTCATATATGTTGTCTGTTATCATATCTTGCACTCTCTATACACATACAAACATCCAAAACTATTAAAAAATTGTATATCAATCCATCTAAACGTTGGATCTTTTAAGAAACTATAAGTTGCAACTATTTTTTCCTCATCGCTTTCTAGATTGAGGGTTAACATTGGAACTATGCTAATTACTTCTCAATTTTTTGTCATGTATCATTGACTATTACGGTAACTTTTGATTATTTTTTTTTAAATTTATTTAAATACAGAAAGAAAAATTAAATTATGGATAGGAATTTATAGAGCCCAGTTGAATGATCACATTGAGCTATGTTAGCTTGGTTATCTTTCTAAATAAAAAAATCCTACATTTTCTTCATAATTTCTGAGACATCTTATATAAAATTGAAGAATCAAAATTAGGTTTCTAGACTACCATGGAGCATGGCTGGCAGTTGAGAAATCCGAGCAATTTTCTGTAAGTTTACATGGGTGGGTGGGTGACTATTTATTTTCATTGGGCTCTTCCAAGTTTTACTCCTTATGGGTGCTCTCTTTTCCCATATGATCATGCTTGAGATGACACAAGATTTTGATTCGAAGCTTTAGCCTTGGTAGTCATTGCACTCTCATGTTCTCTAGTTTTTAGTTATATGACTAGGTAGAGGAGGTTGACAATGCTAGTACCAAAGTAAGGGACCTAGGACATTGCACCATGTTATCGCACAAATTGTAGGTTGGGAAAATCCAGACCCAAACCACAAGATTGCAACAACTAGGAGAATACCTACCCACTATCACCTTAGATAGGTATTCACGTCACTTTAAAGGTGAAGTGATCACCTCAAGGGGGGAATCTCGGGTGACCCTAGGGAGAAATGAGACGAAAAGTGAGATGATGAAATGAATTCCCCTATAGGTCAAGTTTCTAAGTGGAATATGGCTTGAAAAAGAGTCTCGATAGTGGTCAATGGTTTCCAAGATTTTTGAGCACCTGCGGATGATGATAGTACCTACACGAGACACAAGAAAAACCAAGTATACAAGTTATATGTTAAAAGTGGACAACCAAGTTAAGCGTGTTGTCCATATTTGCAATAGTCAACAAATATATATATCAGCCAACAAGTGATTATTAGATCTTCTAAACAAGATGTTAAAAGTCTAATGGATGATGCAAGAGACAAGCTAGTAAACACAAGCACAACTCAAGTATGAAAGCATAGACTTTGGCATCAATGAAAGGATGTTATAGACAAGTATTGTAGAGATATAATTGCATCCGTATGTATGTAAAAATAAAGTTGTTACAGTAGAAAAATCAGCCTCCAAAACTCACAAAGAATCCACCCAAAAGATAAGCTAGGACTAGTAGATTATGTTGGCAAACTCTTAGTAGATTTTGATGGTTGATAAGAGAGTAAAATCAAAAGTTATGGGATGTTTTGTTGCATCCCTAATGGATATAACTTTATTTATAACATAAATAAGAGTTACTTAGAAAAATATGATGCCCTAGGGGCATAAGCAAGCCAATAGCATATAGAACTAATTGCACTTTGAACAACTTGAAAATCTCGTAAAGTCGTGTTACCGAATACAAGTAATTTTATTTCTCCAATGCAAAACTCAGATTAGTGCCTTCAAAATATTAGGTAAATGGAGTCTTGGATTGTAAGATTTATATACACAACATCCCTAGGGGTTTAAACCCTCTTACTCCCTAGGGAATGCAAATCAAACTTAGGTAAATCTAGGAGGGTGTACACCCTTGTACTCCTCCTAGAAACCTTGCAATAAATGACTTGTCAACTAGAAAATGATATGAAGCTTAATGGAGGGTGTATGCACTTATACTCCTCCTAGGGTTTCAACCAATACCATTCATGAAACAAGCAATATGAACTAGTAATTGTGGATTTTCCTTACCAATTTCAAAGAGATGCAAGATGCAACCCTAGTTCACCAAGAAAAAACCATTCATAAGCAAGAGAGAAAACCTGCAAAATGTGTGCACCACCTTAGCTCCACAAATCACCAAGAGAATTCACCATAAGACATTTGCACAAAAGAGAGAGAGATCAAATTTCCAAAAGAGGGCGCAAATTTGAGCCAAGTAGTCTTCTCACAATGGGAGAGCTATGATGAAAATGAAATAGAGATGATCTCTATTTATACAAATCCTCTAAAACATAGTTTGTACACATTAAAAGGGTAAACCACAAGATAAGGGGACAACAACCCTTACTCTTTCCCCTTTTCCAAAATAACATTGTTTAATTCATAATTTTCACATAAGATAAATCCTAGTATGGCATCATCCCTTTCTAGAGTGACGTTTTGGCATTTTTAGGTGGACATTGAGCTTGAAGATGAATCGTTGGGCCTCAAAAGGCTCCTCCCTCATGCGCTAGGATCACCTCTATCATGCAAAGGGTATTATTCCAAGTGTCCATCTCCACCACCAAACCCTATCCCTAGGGTGACATCAAGCCCAAGAAATTTTCTCCAAAAATTTTTGACACTACTTCCATATCCCCAAAATGCCTCCACAAAAAAAACACATAGAAACTGCAAGATCAAGAAGATAGAGCTAGTACAACTTTAAATATATTCTTGGTCCCTCATGACCATCATTCCACTAATTGTATGATATGGCTCCGGGACGCTCAAATATTGCCTTTTTGGATAATAAGTCAGCCTCCTGATTTTTTTCACTATAGACATGGGAAAGGTGATGACAAAAAAATGCTTGATGAGTTCCCTTACCCGATATTTCCAACAGTCTATAGTAATTACCTACAGAGAACCAATATTGTTTAGCCAATCAATAATAATTTTGGAATCCCTAATAATGTGAATATCTGAAATAGAAAGTTTGTGCACCAAAGTGAGGACAACCCAAGCTCCCAAGAGTTCTTCTCTTGTATTAGTGCCCCTACCACAATTAAAGGTCCATCTATAAATAGTGAAATTGTTTATTTTTATAACACCCCCCACTCCACTTTGTTCCCCATTTCTAAGAGATGCCCCGTCAAACCAACCAATGATTTTGTGTTTGGGAAAGATGTGGACAGTGCGTCTAAAATATTTTGGCGATTTATGGGTACTATGGCACACCACTGCAACAATAGAGAGAAAGAAGACCTTCTCTATAGATGGAGATTTTGATTCAAATATGGCCAAATTCCTTTAATTCCAGATATACCAACAAATAAATGTTGGCAAGGATGAGTAACCATAATTCCTTATAATCCAATAATCAAAACAATCCAACACTGTGGGGCCTGACCACCCAAAGACCAACTTGAAATGATTTGTGGTTTTAATCCAAATAGAGCATGTGAATGGACATTGAACAAAAACGTGAAATATCATTTCCTCATTACCTCTGCAAAGAAGACACAATCTGGGACCTTGCCATCCTCGCTTGAGTAGATTGTTCCAGGTGAGCAGCTTGTCTTCTATGAGGAGCCACGAAAAAAGTTTTATATTTTGAGGGCAATCCCAGGTCCATAACTTCCTCCTCACACCTCCATTATTCTTCTGCCATAGCTCGACTGCCAAAGCATTGTATACATTCTTTGTGGTTAAATGGCCTGTACCATCCCCTCCTGACCACCTTAACTCATCCTGTGTATCTGAAAGAGCAATTCCCACATCAATCAAAAGAAGTTTGTACCTCTCCCATTCAGCAGCAAGGTCGCCCACCAGTCCCAAGTCTATATTATTTAACCAATTGTCGCATGTCGATCCCGCAGTCGATGCTCTTCTTGATTGAAATAAATAATAAACCTAGTGCTCATTTAAATGAGATATCAATGCCATCGATAGAAAGGAGCCTTTTCCCATCCCCAGAATTTCATCCTTACCAGTCATAATGGAAATCCCCACCCCCGGTTTCCAAGCCAGCCAATGAACGAGTAATGGCAAGGCATTTAAAAAATTCTTCCAAGTTTGTGAGCGAGAATAAGACGAAGGATCGGCAGTACGAAGCCAAGTTATAACTGATAAATGAGGAAAATACTTATCTTTCAAGACCCGCTGCCAAATCCCAGGATGCATCAAACCTCGCCAAAGTGATTTGGCAGTTAAGGCTCACGAGAAACAAAAAATGTTTCTTATCCCCCAACCGCCAAAACTCTTTGGCCTACCTAATGTCTCCCACTTACACAAGTGATAGGAAGGTGAAGAATTTTCTCCCGACCACAGGTATGAGAATTCCATCATGTGAATCTGATTTAATACTGAAAGAAGAATATGTGCTAAAGCCAACTAGTAAATCGACTGGCTTTCCAGCACAACCTTAATCAAAACATATTTGCCTCCCAGAGAAAGGAAGCAATTACACCAATGACAAATTCTCTGTTCATATTTCTTCAGAAGCCATTGCCATTCAGCCACCTTATAACTGTCAACTTTTAAAAAATATCCCAAGTATTTAAAACCCACAGACAAAATCATAACACCAAAATGAAACAGTGATGTCAATTGATTTAGAAAATCTTGTTGAACACCGAAATGATGGAAAGTAGACTTGTTTATGCTGATCTCCAAACCGGAAGCACCACAGAAATCATTTAAAAGAGCATGTATTCCCTGCCATTCAATAATGGATGCATTTGACATTATTATCACATCATCCACAAACAAGAGATGGAGAATTCTTACCATTCGAGAGACTTTTATACCCGTCAATTGGCCTTCCGAATGACTCTTTTTTAGGGAGAGGCTCAATCCTTCCATCACTCAGATAAATAAAAGAGGAGATAGTGACACCCCTAACATAATCCTCTCCCACTGTTGATGAAATTTGTAGCTTCTCCATTAATCAAAATGGCCAGTGATGCCGATGTCACACAACCCATAATCCATTTAGTCATATGATGACCAAAACCGCACTAAATCAACATCAATCTAAGATAATTCCAATTCGTACAATCATAAGCTTTTTTAAGGTCCAACTTCAAAATAATAGCCTGTAGTCTCTTTGCTTTGATGCTATGAAGACACTCCTAAGTTGTAACTATGGCATCCAGAATCTGACGTCCCTTGAGAAAACCCAATTGTTCCTCAGACAAAGAACAAGAGAGAATGGGTCTTATCCTTCTAACAATGATCTTTGTTACAATCTTATAACATAAATTACAAAGTGCAATTGGGCGATAATAGAAAAAGGATAATGGTCGATTAGATTTTGGAATAAGTGCAAGAAACGTTGAATTCATCGGTCGACAGACTTCTCCTCAACATCTAGTATCCTCAACCATTGCAAGTAAGTCAGGACCAACCAAATCAAAAAAGTATAGGAAAAATTCAACTGTCCACCCATCGGGGTCGTGACTCTTATATTTTGCAAAACCTTTTAGAATAACTGACCATTCTTCCAAAGTTACAGCCTAATCTAAAGTAGAGACTTCTTCCTCCATAACAATCCTTGGATAAAGATGGATTGTCGCCAGTTGCGCCAGCAGGTTATCCCTAATCCCATTGATCAAGATATTTTCTATTGTTCTAATGCTCTGTCTCGCAGATCTGATACACTGGGGTTTATGGATGCGTTTCAGTCGTGTGTTTGAGATATTCTTTGGTTATTGTGAGTGCATGTTGGTTATTGCATGTGCATGTTGCATATTTATGGTTTAAACAGTATAAAAAGGATGCATGCGGAAGTAAAGAACATCAACTGCCCAATATATGTATTATGTGACTCAAGCATGGAAATACAATAGCATACTGGAAATATAGAAATAATCATCAGCTAGATCTCATGGATCGTCACTGGAATACAAACAAATAACATCAAAATACCTGTGTTCAGAAGATGATAGCAGATATGATGCATGCACGGATAAATCAGCAAACATATGTGATTCCAGAGAAGTACGGTAACCGCTACCAGCTGGAAAACTCATCTGAAAGAATCAACCATCGAAATGCACTGGAAACTACTCCAATAGAAGCGCCCTAGTCTCTAGACTGAAATAGATGTCTATCAGATCTTGGATCTGACCCCTGAGGCACTGGATATGGACCCCTAGGGGGTTTGCACCCCTCCTGGGACACTGGATGCGCCCCAAAGGATTCCTCCAATGGAATCTACTGCTATATAGCTCAAAACGATTGTCTCACCAAATAAGGAAATGGGTCGGAAGGATTTGTCCAGATCTTCTCTGAAACTCTGCATGCAACACCAAATGTTTGTACGGAAGAGTTGTGCCCTAAATGGATGAATGAGTCGATCTGCAATATTCCACCATCAGAATCTGATGATAGATGGCTCAATAGAAGCGCCCTGGCTGGATCTGAAATGGGTTGGAAGGAAACTGCAATCTGGATACAGATCTCGTGCAGCTCTCCAAACCCTCAAACTGACTTGCGCCCTCACTGGCTGAGCTACGCACTCTGCAATGGATACTCCTAAAAAATATGGTGAAATACCTGGATGGTATCTCCGATGGGCTAGGGTGTGTCTCTCAACATCAAAATCGATCAAGAGTGGTGGTTTCCTCCAGAAATCCACAAAATAGTAAGGTCGTCTCTCCTCCTCCTCTGGGAACTCTCAACATCAAATCATAACAATGCATAATGAATTAGGTTTCTTTACCCTTCCTTTATAGCTTCCCGAAACCCTAATTCGTTGTTCACCTTTTCCCTCCAAGTGACTTTTACTTTATTTTATTATTCCTTGATTATATCACTTAATTAATTAATTAATTAACCATTTTGCCTGTAAAAAGTGATTTATCCATCCTAATGGCTTCTCCGGCCACTGGAAGTCACTTCTCATCATCTTATCATGTAATGTTCTTCCTCTCGATTCCGATGAGCTATTACACTAAGAGGTTTCTCCAAGTAATATGTCGATTATGACCTTCTTAGTGAATTTAATTAAGATATGACCCATAATAACTCAAAATTATGGAAATCGTCGGAATGCAACGGAACCAAAGCCCAGTTGTGCGGAATGGATCCTGATGATGAACGATACAAGTCGGGCCCAAATAAACCCCTCAATATACCCCGAACTCTCTGTCACCCCTATCTGGTGTAGTGTCCCCAAGGCCGAGCCCCGTTACAGATCATGTTATATGCAAAGAATTGTAAATATGTTCTATAGGCTGGTGAGCCAAGTTTTGTATAAGCTGTAGGCTTATGAGTTTTGTTAGGCCAGGGAGCCTAAGTGTTGAAGGCCAGGAGCCTATTGATATACTTGTCTGCATGCAGGTCAATTAATAAAATATAAATACCACCAGTGCAGACCATCCACGATGAAAGAGTGATGGGGGACTGAGCGTCCACAAAGTAGGCAAGGGATTAAGGGCTGGAAGGTGGGAAAAGGGGCTGAGTGTGGAGCCTAGGGGCTAAGCCTAGGGGGCTTAGGCCTGGAAT
>ML793663.1:18967-30942 GCA_009831015.1 Picea engelmannii | reverse complement strand
GGCAGCCGAAGGACTGTCTAGGTGACAGAGAAGGTGCACTCTCCTAGGGTGGAACAGGCATGTGGGGAATGAGGGTCTATGTGCAGTGAGCGTGGGAGATTCCTGGGAGAACTACTTCCTGGTGAATGTGAATGTGTCATCTTCCCTGTAACCTCAGCCCGAGTCTAGATTCCTTGTCCTAGGGTGGAGCTCGGTCCCAACTCGGGGGTGACCTACTGTTGAGCTGATGAACAGTGTGGTCTAAGGCTGGGAGGTTCGTGGAAGGCCTACACTTGGTTGGTGATTTCTCCAGCTGATAAAAGATAAGTATTGAAATATGGTTTATTACAATTGAGCCTGACTGTGTTGTTTTGTATCATGTTTTCCGCTGTGAAAATGAATTAATGATAAATGCTATGGAACATTTATTTATAGCAGTACCCAGATATATTTTACTCTGAGTTGTTAAGTGTGTTTAATTCTGGTTAAATGCATTTGCTTATAATTTCATGTAAGGAATGGTAAACTGTGAGGTTGGGTAAACCTGGGTAGTGAACTGGCACGCTACAAATTGGTATCAGAGCAATTGGCACGCTACATCTGGCTACTCGGGTAGGCATAACACTCTGAAATGTTGTAATGTTATAATGTCCCAAAATGGGGACATTACATTCCTCCCTATCAGAATATTGCTTGTCCTCAAGAAATAATTGAATCTAACTACATATGATGTCGGGGTCCCATATCCACCTATGTGACACAAGGTAGACTCCCCTCAAGATGTGGTCTCTCCAAGTGCTCACCACGCATGACACCCACATGCTCCTGTTGAGTAGAATGATCAATGGCCAAAGAATCTCAATCAACTCCCCGAGCAACCACTCTACTCGAAACTCAACTCCATCAAATGTTGAACTACCAAGCACTCCAATCCCTGGTTCCCATATCAGAATGTGAACTGCAATGCTCTATGGAGTATAGTTATGTAACATATCAACACCACGAGTCTCCTGCAAATAACACATAGCCTCAACCCGAAATGGGTCTATCCTATCAGACCATACCAAACTCAACATGGCCCCCACCAACTGAACATGTTGTTGGCATAGTGAGGTACTACAAGACCTCAATGAATCACGAGCCAATGACGTGCTCTCCCTAATACTGAAACTCAATGGGAAAGCAAAGTGACTTCCCCTTGCAAATGTTCGCTCGTCTCCATCAATCAATGAAATGCCCAGCCCCGTAATCCCAGGGTCCCATGCTAGTCTCTGACAGGGACCATCATGCTAATGTTTCTCCACTCTTATCATGACTGTCTACTCAAAGTATCCATACTGGACACTCCACTCTTGGATCCTCATAATATGAACCAAACTTTTGACCCCATGGACTCCCGGATCCCATGTCAAATTTGGAAGTTCATCACTTCCAATCCCCACTAATTGTTGATGTGCCTTACTGATAATTGTTGAAATCCCTCCACCCTCATCCCAATGAGAGTCTGAATATGTAGCAACCTCTGAGATATCCTCTGTCCCATGGCCTAGGATACTCTCCATCGCACCTAGGGCCTCAACTGTTTGCCCCTGATGACCCACCCCTATCCTATTGTATGCAATCAAGACACTCCTGTCAGGTGGTCTCGACCTACCAACCCCTGCCACTATCTAGCTCCCCTTGTGTTGTTGTCAATGATAAAAGTATCGGGAAAGGCTACCATAAATATCTACAACCAAATGTAGGACTGGAAAGTATCATATGCTTTGGTCAATCCCAAGGACTTGACCAAAAGCTCGTCCATCAGCACCCATGGTAAATAATCACCTGTACTCATCACTAAACACCAACCATCGGGTACAACAGTAGGTATCTCCACAAACTGAGGGTCAATCATTCTCCATCCATCATCACTCACACAACTGCTACTAAAATGAAGGTGATCTCCCATATTTGTATACTACTGTAAGGGAGAGGAATCTCCATGCTCTACTAAGTACATCTCCTCCCTGCGATCCAGTGCATCCCTATGAATCCCACTGTACACCTCTGTATGTCTCTGTGAACTAACACTCATCACTATATGCCCCTGCATACTCATGTGATCTCCTGTATACACCTGCAACATCATGGATCCTGGGTGTACTACTGGGTCATCCTCTACATGAAGGTCAACCAATCCTGGAACACAAATGGAAGTTTCCTCATAATTGCCCCTGGCTCTGGAATCCCCATGTGTATGTGTGTGCCCAACTGTCTCAACACCCCTCATGAAGGGTGGTCCCTGTGACCTATGGACATCCTCATGCATCTCTGGATCATATCTCTCCATACTCATCAGTGATCCAGGGTACTCATGCTCCTCCCTCAATTGGTGCTCCACTGCTAAACCACCAACATCCTCTAGCAATGTGGCTGAGGGATATATTTGACTCTCTGTTGAAATAGATGTAGTGGTTCTCTGTCTAATTTCCTCAAGGAGCTCCTGTGATCGGCACTCTGATACCTGAATGGATGCCTATGTGCCTTCCAAGAATCTCTATGTGCTCACCAAGTCATGAGTGAGTCGGTCCACCTCAACCTCCTACTCCCTCAATGCCCTGTGATACACCTCGCCAACCTCTAATAGGTAATCCCTATCCCTCAACAATTGTTGGTAGTCGACCCTCATCACAATCACTCTTCCCTGAGTGTATGGAAGTCATCAATGACAAGTCCCCCATCTGAACTATCATGCACCATCGAGGCCCTCCAACAATAATCTGCCACCAATGCATGTGTATCATCAATACATCTAGTGGCTTCCATGATCATGTCCTCACTAACTCTCAATTGTCCTGCCAAGAGTCGTGACTCCTGGTCACAATCCTGCTGAGGTGCTACCTCTTGCCTCTCACTGCTAGTGTCAACAATGGAATCCCCAACAACACACTCCTCAAAATATAAGGAACTAAACTGCCCATTATCCCTTGTGCTATTGAGTCCTCCTGTATGCCATTGCACGCCATCACCAACTGCGACCCCTATCTGAATCACACCATATCCTGTATGGGAAACTATATCCTCTTGTGCACTCACCCTACTAATATCATTTGCACCTGGATCCCATACAGATGTGTCCAGACACGTGCTATGGCCATCTCGACTAATAAAGAGTGCATCCTCATCACTATAGATCGATCTTGGGAGTAAGTGTCACAACACGTTGTCGGTCTCCACAACCCGGTCCATCAATGGAATCTCCAAGAGTGGTGACTCACTCTCCTCATATTGATAAGTATGTGTAAGGTCAACTATCTCCAAGCTATACATCTCCTCTTGGGTCTGCAGATCCATATGTTCCTTATGTGCAATCCCCACACAAGGCTCCTCTACCATATCAGGAATGCCACTGATATCCTCATGTGTCGTGGCTAGCATGGGTGATTGAGAAGATGAAAAATGTGGCTCGCTCCTCATAGGAAACTCATCCTCCTACATACATGACTTTCTAGAAGCCATGTCTACACCCATAGGTAGTTCATCCAACCTCCTAATCTCATCATGTTGAAGTGCCAACACATATGAATCCTCACAAGTGTCACCAGTATGCTGAAGTGTTGAATCCTCAACATTGCCTGACGGGGAAGATGAAGGACATGCACTATCATCCTGTCCATCCAACTGTCCCTCAAATGCGCAAGAGTCACTAGCCTTCGTCTCGATCATCTGGTTGAGCTTGTAGTACATGTCTAACTTTTGTACCCCAGCTTTGGTAGTGCATCTAGACGATCCGTCAAAAGAAGGTATGGTGACATTACCAACTTTCTGGATGAAATCTATGTTATTCCCCTGTTGTTGTTGCTGTCCTCCTCTCTGAGGTTCTCTGGGATGGTCCATGCCCCTAAGTCCACAGTACTCGACCAGTGTCATGTCATGATGAAAGTTAGGACCCATTTCTGCATACTCCCTCTTGTACTCTGCAAAGTCTTCCACCTGAGTGGGCAGCCTGTGTGCTAACGACTGTTGTGCTGCTATTGGTGGTGCCCTCTGAAAACTAGGGAACCATGGTCTGGGAATCCTGCTCGAAGATGTGTATGTGTGAGTAGGTGTTTGAGGTCTACTTCCTACCCCTGAGTTCCCCTATGCTGCATGTGGGGATTGTGTGCCCGGAATGCCCACCATATCCAATCTATCAGCCACCTGAGACAAGGACTGAGACATGGTCCGCTGACTAGCTAACATATCACTGATAACCTGCATGAAGGTTGTCTCTGGTTCCATGGGGGCCTTACCATTGTCCTCTGGTTGCTCATATATGTCTCCTAGCATCCTCTCTACTTTCTAGGTCACCCGCTAAACTCATCGAATTTAGTCATAGGCTGGCAAGACTAAAGCTCTGATACCACTAAAATATCCCTGATCCTGCTGATCAAGATATTTGCTACTGTTCTAATGCTCTGTCTCGTAGATCTGATACATTGGGGTTTCTAGATGTGTTTCAGTCGTGTGTTTGAGATATTCTTTGGTTATTGTGAGTGCATGTTGGTTATTTCATGTGCATGTTGCATATTTATGGTTTAAACAGTATATAAAGGATGCATGCGGAAGTAAAGAACATCAACTGCCCAATATATGTATTATGCGACTCAAGCATGGAAATACAATAACATACTGGAAATATAGAAATAATCGTCAGCTAGATCTCATGGATCGTCACTAGAATACAAACAAATAACATCAAAATACCCATGATCAGAAGATGATAGCAGATTTTATGCATGCATGGACAAATCAACAAATATATGTGATTCCGGAGAAGTACGGTAACCGCTACCAGCTGGAAAACTCGTCCGGAAGAATCGATCGTTGGAATGCGCTGGAAACTGCTCCAATAGAAGCGCCCTAGTCTCTAGACTGAAATGGATGTCTGTCGGATCTCAGATCTAACCCCTGAGGCACCCCAAAGGATTCCTCCAACAAAATCTGCTGCTATATGGCTCAAAACAATCGTCTTGCCAAATAAGGAAATGGGTCGGAAGGATTTGTCTGGATCTGCTCTGAAACTCTACATGCAACACCAAATGTCTATCCGGAAGAGTTGTGCCCTAAATGGTTGAATGATTCGATATGCAATATTCCACCATCAGAATCTAATGATAGATGGCTCAATAGAAGCGCCCTGGCTGGATCTCAAATGGGTTGGAAGGAAACTACAATCTGGATACAGATCTCGTGCAACTCTCCAAGCCCTCAAACTGACTTGCACCCTCACTGGCTGAGTTGCGCACTCTACAATGGATACTCCTGAAAAGTATGGTGAAATACCTAGATGGTATCTCCGATGGGCTAAGGTGTGTCTCTCAACACCGAAATCGATCAAGGGTGGTGGTTTCCTCCAGAAATCCACAAAACAGTAAGGTCGGCTCTCCTCCTCCTCTGGGAACTCTCAACATCAAATCATAACAATGCATAATGAATTAGGTTGCTTTACCCTTCCTTTATAGCTTCCCGAAACCCTAATTCATTGTTCACCTTTTCCCTCCAAGTGACTTTTACTTTATTTTATTATTCCTTGATTATATCACTTAATTAATTAATTAATTAACCATTTTGCCTATAAAAAGTGATTTATCCATCCTAATGGATTCTCCGGCCACTGAAAGTCACTTCTCATCATCTTATCCTGTAATGCTCTTCCTCTCGATTCTGATGAGCTATTACACTAAGAGGTTTCTCCAAGTAATATGCCCATTATGACCTTCTTAGTGAATTTAATTAAGATATGACCCATAATAACTCAAAATTATGGAAATCTTCGGAATGCAACGGAACCAAAGCCCAACTGTGCGGAATGGATCCTGATGATGAACGATACAAGTCGGGCCCAAATAAACCCCTCAATATCTCCCGAACACTCTGTCACCCCTATCTGGCTACTCGGGTAGGCATAACACTCTAAAATGTTGTAATGTTATAATGTCCCAAAATGGGGACATTACAGTTTGACTACCCATGTTCATTAAAGAATGAGGTAAAATAGGTGATATCTTATTTTTTAATAGCTTCCTGGCCTGTGTGCAAACAACCAGCTTCATCAGTGATCTCCCATAGATATTTCTTATTTCTCCTGTAGCCGACAAATCTATGAAAAAACTTGGTGTTTTTGTCGCCGCTCTTTATCCAAGTAGCCCTACTTTTCTGCCTCTATCTTTCTTCTTCATCTAGTAGGAGCTTGTTGCGCACTTCCTCCAAACACTTGCATTGTAAATCTAAATCACCAGTAATGGTTCCATTGATTTTCTGGAGGTATAGACATTCCAAATCTCCTTCCACTTTTAGTAATAATTCCTTATCCTTTTTTTGTTTTAACTTAGACCATATTTTGACCCGTCGTTTTAGAAGACATAGTTTTTCAAGAAGCCTTCTTTGTGCCCCTTCAATTAACTCAAATTGTCTATCCAACCAGACATCTCTTGTTAAATTTGTAAAGGTTTCGTCTCTTAACTAGACCGGATTAAACTTAAATGGATGCACAGTCTTTGGAATGCCAATATCAAGTTGTAAAAAAATAGGAGCATGATCTGATATGTAGGTAGACTCCACCCACAATTTGTACCTCTTCGTTGGCCCAATCAAATCCTCTGCCACAAAGAATCTATCAAGTCTTTTTGAAATGCTTGATTCCCCACTTCTTCCATTGTGCCATGTCAGAACCATCTCTATCGGAGCCATATCCACCAGTGAAGTGTTTGCAAACAAATCTTTAAAAAAAGTAGCCAAAGGATCTAACAAGGATGTTGTGCCCCAAATCTCATCAGAGTTTAATGTAAAGTTTAAATCCCCTCTCAAAATTAAATCAGTGTGAACAAGTAGTCCCTTATCTGCACATTTTTTCCAGAAGGTCTGACGTTTCGTGCAAGGACCATAGACATTCAGAAGAGTAAGACTCCTCTTATCAACAAGACTGGAACCTGTCAAAAGATTGCCGCCACATGTAAGAACCAGAGAGAAAGAAAAAAAACGGGGATCCCAAGATACTAGCAGGCCACCCGAATTTCCAATAGAGCTTACAACACAAGACATCCAATCTGGCTTTAGTACAAACATAAAATCCCTTGCCTTTACATCGCTGGTCAATGTCTCTTGAAAAAAAATAATATGGGGTGTAGTCTTTGAAAGGAGCCTACGCAAAGAGGCCATTTTAAGGGGTCCTCCTACCCCTCTAATATTAAGGGAGATAATGATCATGACTTGGCCCTGGCGAGGGCTTTGATGCCTCAAAGCACCCCCTAGTCAATAGTGGAATGAGAAGAAGTCGACAGGTTGGAATGGGTGGTCCCTGATTTTTTACGAGCACTTCTAGTCTTTATAGGTGAAAGTTCAAGACCCAATCCTCGAGACCATGCAAGTGTCTTTCCAATTGAGGCTTCTGAAACTAAAGGGTCAGGTTCCAATGTACCCGGTTCCCCAGCAACCACCTTAGTTCTCCTTAAAAAAGTCAGGATAGTAACCAAACTATTTACCTCCCTAAAAGTAGGGACTAGATCAGTAAGAATCCTATCCAAAGAATGATCACTTACTTTAGGCTCCCCAAAGCCCAGAAGCAGAGGTGAGCCTTCCGACAACAAAAGGTTTGGTTGTACAGTTTTTGTCTTAAGCAGAGACTCAGCCGATAGAGGGTAAGTCGGACACTCATCAATTTTTGAATCCAGTGGAGAAACACTCGGCTCAGTGTGAGTAATGTTTACCTTAGGCTCGCTGGCCCGCAACTCAGATGTATTAGACACCCCAGTTTCATTTTATACTGCAGAAAAATGGAGTCGAGGTGATCTCTTTCCCATGCAGTCAAAGAACAATAGAGAGAAGGAACGTAATGACATAACTTACCCATAAAGGTAGAAGTTGAAGAAGGCGATCAGTCCAAATCCCAAGCTCCCAGGTAGTTACCCTACTCCAGTGTCTCCACCTCCAGGGAATAACCATCTGTAACTATAACATCCGAATGTGGCTCATCAGAATAAACTCCAAAAGGGAGTCGACAATCCTTTTTTAGGTGACCCGTCTGTCGACAACGTGAGCAATGGAACGAAACCCCAAGGTAGTCTAACCTATGTGCTATCACCATGCCGCACCATTCAATCTCTAGTGTATCCAGTAGTCTACCATGCACATCAACCTCCACAAGTATTTTTTTCATACGTCTGTCACTCGAAAGCAGCGCATCCTCATCAGTCTTTATAAAGCACCCCAACACATTTCCAATAGCCTCCAAGGCTTTAAGGTTCCATAGCTATAAAGGAAGACCTGGTAATAATACCCAAAGGTGCCGAAAGCTAAAATATTCGGTAGTCGAATCAAATTTTAGCCTCCACCGCTTGAGCATAAGGCTGTCACCTTCAAAAACCCAGAAATTTTCCAGAATCCTTGTTGAATCTTCAGGAGATTTGAATACAAAACCAAACCAACCCCTCGGTAGCGTGAGGAGCTCTGGTGAGTAACCCAGATGGGTTCCCATGTGACCTTCATCCAATGTGTTACTGAGAGTTTACAGAATAGGCGATAGGCAAGCCTACCCACAAGCGCACACATGGCGAGAGAGCACGACTCTTCAAGCCCGATATCCATCCCCAATACCAAAGAACGCTTCATTCTTTTGGCCTTCCACACTTTCGTATTAAGCTTCGTAGGTTGTCACTTCCCCATAACACCTCTGACAGGTTCCTCTAAGGATACCCTATCCTGTTTCGCAGCCCCTTCAAATGATACAGATGAAACTTTAGCAAAGTTTCCGAGAGCACTTACCTTCGTAGCTAGTCCAACAACACCGTCATTGTTTGTGAAATCTCCTGAAACTCGCAGAGCCTCCTTGTGAATCAGAACGCAGGTAGAAACCGGCTTTGAAAAACTAGACGAAACAGTGCAAGGTGAAGGAATAGTAGTCGAACACAAGGTTGATGGAACTGACGATGGCGCATTAATAAGGGAGTTATTACCTTGGTTATTACATAACGCATCCACCGTAGAAATGAAGCTAGGGTGATCCCAAGGATCCCCTGCTTCGACTCCCGAGAGATAGTTGACCTCATCATTCATTAAACTAAACACTTAACCTTAAATAACCTTACAAAGAGACAAAAAAATAACAGAATAGAGAGTGATGTGGTGCTCCGTGAAAGGACTTAGATAAGAGAAAGCCAGAGGTGAGAAGCTTTGAAAAGACAAGAGCGCTCAACGAAAAGAAAAACAGATCTAATGCATGTCAGATCAGGATAAAGTCTGAAGGACCCAAGAGGGCAAAACAAGAAAATGGAGGTGAAAAAACCACTAAAAAAGTTAGAGGGTTCAATAGAAAATCTAGCTAAAACAAAGGAAAACCGAATCCGAGTCCTCCATTCTAGCGTCTTATTTAGTAAGTATCGTCCATTCCTGCGCTCCTCCAGTGATTCTCAACTAAAAAAATTGAAAATCTGGTGGCGCCATGAAACCTACTCGCTCCAAACAAAGAACCACCATCTAACTTGTCCTTATACATTTCAAAGTGGTTGGAGTGATATAGGGAGTGTGGCTAATCTTTATGAAAATAAAAATATCTTCCCTATACAATGTGCTTTATAGATTTTAAACATTTTCAAAAAAAATTCTTCGAACATAAAGAAAAGCACAATAATGACCTTATGGGACCTTCTTAGAATAATGGTCAAAGTTTAATACTTTATTTTTATTCATATTCTTATCCTCTTCTATTCTTAATAAGTTATTTTGAGACTTCTTTGGTAACTCTTATACTCTGCTTTGAGACTTTATTCTTCTTCTCCGCCTTCTTACTTTCTTCACGGTCTGCTTTTAATAAAGTTCAAAGCCGTGGAACAGGTGATACCTTCTTACCTGCTCAAACTATTTCTTTCTTTCAGATGAAGCTACGGTGGAATAGGATGCTCTGCTTCAAAACAAACCCATCAATTGTTATATATACTTCATTCATTCACCGATTGGGTCATCACATTCATCGGATCCAATCTCCCTCTCATTGTCGCTTGCAATTTTTTCCAGCCATTTTCTTCCTTCCAGTGTTCACGTAAATCCCAGACTCTCTTTCTCTCTGCTATTCAGCTCTTAATGGCTACGGATATTGGGACGGGAGTGGCCACTGAAGCCACAAACAACATTATTGCTATGGTTGTCGAACTGCTGAATGAAGTTAATCCAAAAGATCGAAAATGGAAGAAGGAAGATGTTATTAAATTGGAGAAAGATCTCCAAGTTCTCAATACTGACTTTAGCAGAATGAAGGGCTTGTTAATCGAGATTAGCAACCGGTTCCAATCTCGGCAAAGGAAGCTTCCTAATCCCGTGGAAAGATGTTTGGAAAGGATAAAGGATGCCCTTGGAGAGCCCAGGAATCTGATCGATGGCGCCAAGCAACAGCAAGAGCGAGGGTGGTGTCTCCCTTGCCGCCGCCCCCTCTCCTCGAAAATTACAGTTTGGAAAGCAAGATTTGATGCCCTCTTGCAAGAGCTTGAAATGGCCTTTTCGATATCCTCCAAGGCTGAGCAGATTGTGCCTCCGGCACAGCGCCGTCTTCAAGCGGTGCCAGACTCCGGCTTCGTGGGTTCGGGCATTCGATCTGCCCAAAAGCAGCTGCAGACATGGCTGGCCGAATCTGGTAGCCAAGCCGGCGTCATCGGTGTATATGGTATCGGGGGTGTGGGCAAGAGGTCCTTGCTCAAAATCATCTACAACGCCTACAAGAAAGAGGTTAGTGATTTATTTGATGTCTGTGTTTGGGTTACAGTTTCTGGAAGCTTTGAGATTGAACAGTTCCAGGTTTCCATTGCTGAGGCACTGAATCTCAGTCTGGAGGGAACTTCTACCAATGAGACGAGGAAAATGAAATTGAATGCTGCTCTGGAAAGAAAGAGATATCTTCTCATATTAGACAACATGTCGAATGAAATAGATCTTAATGAAGTGGGCGTCAAAATTGGGGATGATAATGGTAACAAACTCTTGATCTCCAGCCACAGGAAAGAAGTGATTGAAAAAATGGGGGCAAAGAATAATTACTCTCTCGAGATGCAACCCTTGTCCTCGGAGGAATGCTGGGACTTATTTAGAAGAAGAGCCTTTACAGGTGGAGTTGTTCCTCAGAATAATATTATAAAGGATATAGCCAGAAAAATTGTCTCGGCCTGCCAAGGCTTGCCGTTGGCTATAAATGCAGTTGCTGCAGCGATGAGTTTAAAAAAGACCGAGGATGAGTGGGGAAATGCTCTAAACGTAATGGGAAGCAGAGATCCATCCTTCAAAAGGGGAGAGACGGCCATTGACGCAGAGCTTTATCCGCTGTTAAGATGGAGTTATGATTGCCTGCCTGATTCCCATCTAAAGAATTGTTTTCTATATTGTGCAGCGCTTCTCGGAGAGAAAGAAATTCTTGTGGATACGTTGGTGCAAATGTGGGATGCTGAAGGGTTGCTCAACGAGGCAGGGACAACTGGGCGGCATTGCATAAAAGTACTGGTAAGTAGGTGCTTGGTGGAGCGTATGGAGTACATTGTGGATGACGACTATCACAGTGTGGAGTATTTAAAGATTCATGAAATTCTTTGTGACATGGCAGTTTACACAGGCAGGTCAAAAGTTGCAAAAATTTCCTAGTGAAACAGATGCCAGGGATTGCAAACGGATATCGGTTGGCCATAATGCTATTAAGGATCTTCCAACTGATTTTAAGTTTTCAAAACTTGAGAGTTTGGTATTAGCCTCTAATATTCGCTTGGAAGAGGTTCCACAAGGATTTTTCTCAAATATCAAGTCTCTCAAGGTTTTCGATCTGTCCTGCACTTCCATAAGAACACTGCCAATTAAAGAGGACCAACTTCAGCAGCTTGAATTTCTGAACTTGGCTGGGTGCACCAAACTTGTTGATTTGCCTGAGAGTCTTTGTACTTTATCTAGCCTTCAAGTTTTGAATCTGAGTTCTTGTTTGGCTTTGCGTTCATTGCCCAGTCAGA
>ML793662.1:428186-442975 GCA_009831015.1 Picea engelmannii | reverse complement strand
GGGTGCTTATCGGTAGCATGAAAGGCGCTTATCACACCCATATTCAGTTCAATCCCTTGCCCAAATGGAGCCATATCATATAACCGAGGCTTAGCGAGTGAGCGTGGGCGAAGGTGTGGGCCCGATCATCCGACCATTGCAAGCGAGCTTGATCAACAATGGAGGATGATGTCGCATTGGAAAAACGTCCGAGAGTTAACACAACATCGGGGCATGATGACAATTTTAGGTCGCTACATGTCAAAGAATAAAAGGTGTTGCATGGCAAAGAGCGGTAAAGGAAACCACTCCCTTAGGGTCGCGACAATGGTATTCTGATCCCGCTAGGATTTCACATCAACAAACTCATCTCCTATCTGATGAACCACGTAGCGCCACTTGGAGTCAACAGAGCAGTCCACAGGGACATCAAGGGAGGTGATGAGGACCTGAAAAGACAATGACACACCCTATCGATCCTGTCAAGAATCGTCACCTATGAGACAAAGGCCCACTACCACTCTATTTGGCATATCAACTCATGGTGCATATATATCGAGTCCCAGAGGACACTTCAATGCCTTCATGTACCAATTCCAAGCTTCCACATGTCCACGTATTCATGTTGATATCAGCATGACGTCATCCAAGTTTCACATGTTTTTCATATTTCAAAGGCTCCAAACCATGGGAAAAACATGTGTGTATGGGAACAAGGGAACGAAGGAGATGTTTCAAGTGAGTGGGAAGATATGTTGAAAGTATGCCAAATCTGTTGGAAAGGATGTGACACGTAACAAGTTATCTAGCATCACGTGCTAAGCGTGATCAATCATTTCACCCCATCAGTTGTCTCACCAAATATGTGTCAAGCTCTTGTAAGAAAAGAATGAGGAGACTGGGGTAAATCCAACCTGCAAATAGTCTAGTTCCACTGATACAGACATCCAAATGCCCAACATAAAAGACGATGATCCACCTGTGCAACTCCCTTCCACAGGAGAGGATTATCAACCATCCTAGATACAGATGTGGGGATAAGATGTTATGTGTGTCGTTATGGGAAGAATGTCCTTCTTGGGTATAATTAACGCAACGTGGAAACCAAAAGGGAATTCGAGAATCAACCCTAACCCACAGTTGTATCAATTGACCATCATGAGGCAACATCTCGAGGTAGGAGATTCAACTAATCAACAACCCAAATCATTCCATGGTTGAACGGGCCCACTGCTACAAAAAACGATCTCATTGAGTCAGCTAAGAGGACTCATCTCAAGGCTCAATAAGACAAAGAGAACACAACCCACCAAGCATCAACGCGTCAACTTTGGGGGTAAAAATATATTTTTACCCAGTTAAAATGGATAAAAATCAGTTGAGAAGTTGAAAGAAGTTAGAATGTCAGAGAAGTTATCAAGATTCTAACAAGCGGAAACAAATTTTCAAGAAGCAATATTGGTTTGAGCAAGCGATTTCCTCTCAAGCAAAGGAAAATATAAATCAATGAGCGGAGCTCATTTTTAGGGTCAACACTTTGGGGAATTTAAGAGTATCTTATACCCGAGTTGTTTGATCAAATATTCCTTCAGACACGAACCAATTTTCAGGGCTACAGGATGCAAGAGATTAATACCTTGTGTTATGCTTTAGTTTTTATCTCATTTTTTTGTGTATGCGCTCTTCTAAAATCCATCCCTCTCATTTCATGGCTTCTTGTATCAGATCCCCATTAATAAAAACTTAAGCATCAAGTTTTATGACATGTACAGTGTGACTGCATGTTGTTTATCTTATGATGTTGAAGTGATTTCCTCTGAATGTATGACCACTTCATGCCATTTTTTCATGTGTTTAATGACGTACAGAGGGTACCTCCATGGATTCAAGTATATGGAAATGTTCATTGTTTGATGCATATTTTAATGATATGATATATTTGTCAAAACCACTGAGCTTTTAATTGCTCAACACATTATTATGTCCATAGGTTGTGAGATTCACCATAGAGCTACCTCACATGTCTATCTTGTATTTCTTCTAAATCTGCCCCTTCTCAAACTTAAATAAAATTGTTTAAATCACTCGTGGACATATGCCTCTTCATGTTGAATGTCTTGGTATTGGTTTTGGGATTGTTTGAGGGCCAAGAGTTCTATCGGAGAGAGATAGAAACTTACCCAAAATTTTGCATATTTTCTGTTGTAAATCAACATGGATTTAAGATTCATTGTGGGTCTTAGCCCCTGAGGTGCCTCGACATAGTTCCATTACACCCTGGAAAATATTGCGGGATAACATCCGAAATGGTGCCGTTGTCGGGGAATGAAATTTGAAAGTATTTTTCCTTGGGGATACGACATCGCAAATTTGGTACTTGGAGGTGAATGAGTTTCAAACACCTGGTTGTTAAGTTATTTCACTTGGTGACTCCACAATAGGAATATCTAGCATATAATAGAAGATATACCAAAATAAATCTAGATCCTAAGCATACTCTAGTACACTCAGACCTCGAGAAGCTCTTGACCTGGAGAAATCTCAGAGAACATCAAGTATCGTCACCTCTAGGTAACCCTAATTTGAGAGCTTCTGATTCTCCTGTTCATGTAGGTAGTGAATATTTGGAGCTTGTTGTTATATCTGTTAATTCTATTTATGCTACTAAGCTATATTGTAAGCCCTTAATATATCTATGGAATTCGCCTCTAGGATTCTGTGAAGAAGTGAGCTCCTCCTTTAAACCCTTTATGAGAAACCCTATTAGCCCTCAGTTCGTTGAAACCCATAACATCATCTTGCAAAACATTATGACTAATTTAGGAGGAGGAAGATGTTATAACCCTAAATTGCACCACAAATGCTTACCTAGCATCAGGCCAACTCATATCCTTTCTTTGCCAAAAATACTGCTGAACAACTCTTTGAAAATCCTCTTGTGTAAAGGCCCACGTGCCCTAACCCATTATTGCACGCGTGTACACGCTGGCTGACCCAAAACAGCCCGCGTGGACCAACAAAAGCATGAAAAAAGAAAAGTTGCTAACAGAACAAAAAGCTATGGGTGAGTTAACTGAAACTCCCGACCATGCATGGCCGAGGGTTCGTCCAAATACCTAGCTCCTTCTAGCCTATAAAAGAAGGGGTAGGGGTACCATTTGGAGGAGGAAAAATATAGCAAAGAAACTCTACCCATTTATGTATTCCATTGTCCCAACCCTTTAGCCTTTCCTAATGCCAAAGGATATTTAAAGTAAAGCAGTTGAAGGACAAAAGAAGAGGAGCCCAGGATCAGGTTCAAGGAGCAGTGGCCGGTCCAACTTTTGTAAGTTGACTCATTTTAAGTAATAAAGAGAATGCTTTTCCCGTCCCAATTCAAGAACTTTTTATGGTTTGATTAGTTTATGTTTGATTTCTAACCCATTAGTATATAAGTAGTATGCATGCATAGTTGTTGCTCGTCTTGAATGTAGGTCAGCTTTGGAAGGAGTATTGCGAACAAGAAATCAAGCACAATGGAGGATCGACATCAAAAGCCGATAAACGAGGTAGGTTGATCTTTCCATGCATTTACTAAGAAAAGGGGATTTAAATCTAGGGATGAAGGTAGAAAGTAATTTCTATTCGGTCATATCTGCATGCAAAGTCTGAACTCTATTTGCTAGTCTGTAGGGTGTTTTTCCCCAACAACAGAATTGGCGACCGTACTGGGGAGAATCTCTAGGGTTCCTAGAAGTTTATTTAGTTTTTGGGTAGTTTAAAGACTAGTTTTTTTTGCTTGTCTTTTCTTTTCGTTTCTGTAAGGTCTGAGCTAGCAGGGAGTCTGGTTTTCCATACCATCTTTCCCTGACTTTTTCTTGACTGTGTTTTTCAGGACCCACAGAGGTACACGCGGCCTGCATAAGGTCTGAACGCGTGTACCCGCGCCCTATCCTCTTACAGCCCGCGTGTGAATGCTAGTTGTAGAGGTAGCAGTAGCGTGTAGAGTTCAGAGAACCTCAAAGGCAGTCCTCCTCTTCCCTGTCAGAATCACATATTCTCAGGGGGTTGTCTGGAATTATGTTTGAGTATTGTTTGTTAGCAGTCCTATCTCAGATTGTTTTTGCCTTATTATTTTTTTCTTGCATTATTTGTTTTTCTGTTAGAAAGAGTATCCAAGCCTTCAAGGGATCCTGGTTATCAATATCAGTGGTCTCTTCCTAGTTTGGTCTGTCTGTTTTCATTTTTTCTTAGAGTTTAGATATACACGCGGCCTGTACAAGGTCACCCGCGTGTACACGCCCTCTGTCTCTGTTCAGCGCGCATTCGCACACGTGTTGTTTGAGTAACAGTCGCGTGCTTGTACAAGCTACTTTTTGTTAAGGGTGAGGCAGTCATCCTCTCCTTTGATAAGAAGTATTCCTCTCAAGTGTTTGAATCTCTGTTTGAATAGTCAGTAGCTTAGGATTATTTTTACCCTTAGCTTGCTTTTTTTCATTTAAAATGTTGTCAGAAAAAAAAAAAAAAAAAAATATGGTTTTTAGACAAGTGTGAGAGTCATTGTTTTTACAATTGCTATTGTGTGATTTTTTAATCTGATTCTTTGCGATCTGCGCTTTAAGCCAGAATTGTTTTTCTTGGTTTTTTGCTTGTCGATATTTTCCTTTTCTTTCTTTACTAGCACTTAAATAAATAAATAAAAATCTCTTTTCATTTTCTTCTTTGGTTGAAGAGTGTGTTTATGCATCATTAGCTAGGGAAAAGTCTTTTATTTCATAAGTTTTTGCAGTTCACTTATCTTAGAAAAGTTAAAAAATATTTCTTTTGAAAAGTTGTTAAAATTTTGCATTCAGTAAAAGTTTTGTTTCCAGTTTTTTTATTCATTTTTTGCTTTCGTCTTTTACACATCATCAGTTTCACCCTAATACCCCTTAACGTAAGACAAAGCCATAAAAGTAACGCTAAATTTAAAATCTACTAGAATTTTATGTTTGTAGGGTTCACAAACTAGTTCAGGACTAGGGCCTTGGATTAGGTTGGAGAGGAAACTCTTCAAGGCCATTTAAAATCAAACATTGGATTCATAGATAGGGAGTGTCTAAGTCCAGTTTCGTGGAAGTTATCTGGGACCCCCCTCTAACATAGGGGATAAACACGAGGTCGCATGTGGAAAGGTAGCATAGATAACCCCTCCAAAGCTGGACCAATCGTAGTGGAGAACATATACAGAGGGCTTGTTTTGGGATTCCGTCGTTTGCATTTGCCACGAGGCTTCGTGGGTCTCAAATCCGTTCGAGGTTCGCAGTTGTCTTCCAAACCATTTTATCTCGATACCCTTGACAGGTTTTGGGCTTGATACACTGCTCATTGTGGTCTACCCGAATTTCGACTGTACCTGCCTGGTGACTGTTCGCGTGCTAACAACCTAGTTACCAATCTTTGTTAGGGACATACACAGGTGACTGCGGGGGTATACCACGGTACCTAGGATAGACATCGGGCCACTCTTTGTAGAGTATACCTGGAGGGTTCTTCCGTGTTCGAGTTGCACTTGCACCAGTAAGTTTCTCTAGTGTTGGTTGTTGTATTTGTTCTTCCAATTAATTTAGTGTTTGCTTGTCTTATCTTCTAGGGAATTTTTTCTTAGTGTGTGTTACTTTTGAGCGTTTAGACTACCTTAGAGTGTCTTGGATCTTCTCACACAATGGAGGATCCCGAGCTCTGCCAGTCACAAAGGATTCTTGGCCTGCCGCCGGTTACACTGGAGCCACCCCCGCCACCATTAAGGCGGAAGCTATACCAACAAGGCTCTTTTGAAGTGACCGGGTTACAAGCCATTGTGCCCAAAAAACCCCTGGAGGAATTGACCATTTTGGACCTTGAAGCAACCACTCTTGGCTCGGTTGAAACCCCAACCACTGATCTCTTGGCACCTTTTATTGTACCAATTCAATTTCACGAGCGCCAGACAGTGTCGCACACAACAATGGAAACAAATGCTATTACTTCTTCTGGGAATTCTTCAGTTCCCACCATGGTTGTCACCACAGGAGAGTCATCTCCTAATCTACCATCGTTGGTCTGAGCCACCATGGTCTCGACCATAACTACTTCGCACAGTGGTCCGAACCCGTCTTTGGCGGCAGCCACAACCCCTTTCACACCTAGTGCGATAGACCCTCCGTTCTCATACGGTATGCCTAGTTCGGGTACAAGTCCTATACTTTCCTACTCCACTTTACAGACTTTGGGTCTGGGGGAAGGGAGCTCTAGCGCTCCTCTGCAAGGTCACATGGGGGGAACTCTTATCCCTTTTAATGCTTTTCCTTACGCGGGAGGTCATATCCCTCCTTCGTCCCCTTCACTCAGTGGTTCGCATCAGTAGTCCGTCGGGCAACCTACACACAATAGTTTATTTGGAGCGGGGAGTCAAGGACCACCTCCGCATAGTATGTTGGTAGGTTCGACACTGTTTTCTTGGAACAAAACGTTTGGTAACAACACCTTCTCGTCAGCCACTTTTTCGACTGGGGGCAACCCCGTTTTTGGACAATCTACTCCTGGGCAGGGTACTATTCCTGCACAGGGGGCAAACCTAGCAAGACCTTGGAATTCAGGGCAAGGATCCATTCCCTCCTCCGGAATGTTGATCTAGGGTAATTCTTTCCACAATCAATGGAACCCCGGACAAACTACTATGCCTATCCCCATGGGATTGGCATGGGGTAATCCTTCCCAAAGTCCTTAGAATACAATGCATGCCCAACAATCTATGTCATATTTTGGAAATCAGCCGATGATGTCTCCACATATGCAAAATCCTTACACGGGCCAGGGCCATGGTTTTTACCAGAATCCGGGCCAACAACCAAACTTTTCTTGGCAACCTGGTGCCAGTCAAACTCCAGGACCCTTTTTCTCAGGTTATCAACAACAACCCAAACTACCTTTCCTGGCGACTTTACACTTGCCAGATTTGACAAGGTTGTTGAATGATCCCATTTGTCACGATCCGCATTGGCCTCCTATGCCGAAGAAGTTATCTTCGGACATTCCAAAGTTCAAATCTAAGCCTAATGAAGATCCAGGATATCATGTGGCTACCTTTCATCTTTGGTGCTCATCTAACTCATTGAAAGATGACTTCGTATAGTTGCGATTGTTTCAACATACTCTCATTGGGAGTGTCGCGAAATGGTACATTGAGCTCGATCGATCAAGATACTCTTCTTTTGGCGAATTGGCGATGGCTTTCCTTAACCATTTCTAGTTACCTGTGAGATACGATGCTGGCACAGAGCTGCTCGCTAATTTCGAATAGACAATAGTAGACCATATCTCTGATCACATCTGAGAATGGAGACGCCAGAAGAGTTTAATCAAAGTACTAGTCCCACCAACATTCCTTCTTGAGTGGTTACTTAAGTCTTTGGTCCCGCAGTTATCCAAAGACATCGCGACATTTAGAGTTTTCTCTGAAGAAGATGCCATCATGAGGGCTCAACAATTTGAGCTCATCTATTCTCGGTCTAGTTTATTATACAACATCTTTCCAGATGCGCCACATTTAGTACTAGATAAAAATAGACAGAGAGATGGACCGCATACCGATGGTATTGTCGGTTCAGCACAAACCAAGCCTACTGAGCAATTGACAAAGCAGTTGCAATAGTTATCCACACAACACACAGTGGCCAGCCAAACTACTACTTTGGATGCTCCCCCTACCCAAATGTTGGAAGTACACATAGTGCAGTCGACTAACCCAAAGGCCCCCCAGCAGCCTGAAGGGAAGAAAAAACAACGAAAGAAGGGTAAGGGGGATAAAAAACCCAACGATAATGATGGCGGGGACAACACTGAAAAATGGAAGGCGAGGTATCCTTGCAACTTGTGCATGGAAGACCACCCGACCCATCTATTTCCTTGACTTGCAGAGGCCCAAAAGTTTGTCACACAGCAACAACAAGCAGTGTTAAATAATCCCTTTCAACATGGGAAAAATCTAACTCAAGCCTCTATAAGCACGGAAGGGGGCAACCAAGAAACCTGCCCGCCTCCGTACAATCCCTCATCCACGAACGTATATATGGTTAGGGGTGATGCTTTCATATTGACTAGAGCGCACGATTATAGTAAACCCATCGCTTTTGAGAAGGGTAAAGAAGTTGATCTCCCATCTCTTCCTCTACAGATTGAGAAGACGTTGGGAGAAACAATGACATGCATTCCAAAAGGTGCATTTAAAAAATCTTCTCATAACCCAAACACAAGGGCCACCCAAAACTACTCTATGGTGGAAGATTTATCACAAACCCCTTGTGCGATGTCTACTTTGGAAGTCCTCCAAAGTTGCCCTTCTCAGAGAAAATCCTTGTTAACCGCATTGGGCTCTACTGAGACTTGTACTCCGAGTACCATCATGTTAGATACAACTGAATTAAAACCTCGTATGCCTTACCATGTATCATTTCAGATAGTAGTGGCTTACCCCATGAAAATTTTTACATGGAATATCTTCTGCACGGTGGTCGACAAGGGCGCCTCGACATGCATTATGTCGTTGGCATGTTGGAAGGCCATTGGCCAGCCCATTTTGTCTCCATCACCTACTCTCCTCACTACTTTCAACGGTCGTTCTTTCCGACCACATGGCATCGTTCCTTCTTTCCCCATGTAGTTAGGAGGGAAGACCGTGTGTGTCAAAGTAGAGGTATTCGATGCTCCCCTCGACTATAACCTCTTGTTAGGATGGAGTTGGACTTATGCTATGCAAGCTGTGGTTGCTACAGTTTTCCTGGTCTTGTTGTTTCCACACGAGGGTCAGATAGTGACCATCGATCAATTGTCCTTCTCCAGACCTGATCCAGCTTTGGGGGCATCCACGGTCCCGCTAATTGATAATCCTCAACCAGGTGTCATCAACGTAGGAGTTAGTTTGTGCCCATCTTTGATGGGTACTTTTGATTACCCACCTCCTCACGACGATATCAAATTTATATCTAATCACTATAAGGTTGAGATTTTTCAAGTTTCATCTTTCCGCATGACTTACTTCGAGGATCCATGGATTCTTCCTTCCCCATCAGCCACGATGGATGAGATAGGGCACCTAGGCATGTCCATGCCCTTGTCTGTTGCTGAAGTAGCGTACTCTTTAGTTCAACAAGCTTCAACTAACACTGATCCAACTCCTACACAAGAGTCGGATCCACTTTTAGAGCCTATTTGGGCTCAGGGTTCTCTCGCTAACGTCGATTCGTTAGACTTAGTCTTGCCTTTTGATGAAGCAGTAATCGAAGCAATGACTAGTCTGGACAAACCTTGGGAAGATCTTCATCATAGATCATATTTTCTCCCAGAGTTAAGCCGAATCAAAGCAGGAGAATTCACCATGACCATGACTGGAGATCAACCGTGTCCTATTCATCTCTTAGCTACACATGAAATTTATGCTGAGGGAAATATGGCGACTATCGCTAAAACTATACCAATCAATATCTCCCGAAACCCTGGCGTCATGGAGAACGTATTCGTCGGAGCATATTTCTCCCCGGAAGAGATTCAAGTCTACACGGATCTTTTCAAAGAATTTCGCGACGTTTTTGCCTGGTCTTATGAGGAAATGCCAGGTATTGATCCAAAAATAGTTGAACATGAAATCACAACGTATCCTGATGCCAAGCTTGTTCGACAGAAGCTTCATCTAGTTAATCCCAAGAAAGCAGCAGCCATCAAGATTGAGGTTGAGAAATTGCTAAAGGCAGATTTTATCTATCCTATCCATTTGACTCAATGGGTGTCAAATCCTGTGCCAGTCAATAAAAAACAAGGCACGATTCGTGTATGTACCAATTTTCGTGATCTGAACAAGGCATGTCCCAAAGATAATTTTCCAACACTGTTCATCGACAAGATCATTGATGAATGTGCTGGTTGCGAAGAATTTTCTTTCATGGATGGTTTTTCAGGATACAATCAAATCCAAATCAAACCCAAAGACCAACACAAAATGACATTCATTTGTCCATGGGGTACATTCTCATATCGTAAGATGCCTTTTGGTTTTAAAAATGCTGGAGCCACATTCCAGTGGGCCATGTCTTTTTCCTTTCATGATCTCAAGCATATAGTCGAGGCCTATCTAGATGATTTAGCATCACGATCTCGTAAGAGAACGGATCATCCCACACACCTTAGACTAATCTTCAAACGTTGTCGCTACTTTAGGATTCGCTTGAATCCAAACAAGTGAAGCTTCTGCATAACGTCAGGACGTTTGTTAGGTTTTATCGTATCAACAACAGGGATCATGGTCGATCCTCTCAAGGTGGAGGCAATAATCCAGTTTCCCCCCCCACACACAATCCTTCAACTTCAGAGTCTAAAAGGCAAGGTGAAATTTTTACGATGCTTCATCACCAACTATGCCAAAATCACCAAGGGATTTATGCGTTTACTAAAGAAATACATTCCCTTTTACTGGGACAAAGCCGCTCAATTCTCTTTCAACGCATTAAAACACGCCCTCACAACTGGGCCTCTGCTACGGCCACCTAACTATAACAAAGATTTCTTATTATATCTGGCTACCGCAGAGTCAACCATTGGCATGGTTTTAGTTCAGGAAGATGATTTGTTCTCAAAATACGTGATCTATTACCTAAGCCGAGGCCTCATAGGAATAGAACTTAATTATTCTCATATTGAAAAACTTGCGTTGGCAGCAGTTCATGCTGTTCAACGGTTCCGCCATTATGTTTTGTTTTGCAAGACCACCATCATTGCTGTCGTGAATCCATTCCAGTACATGTTGACACAAAGAGTTATAGGTGGAAAAATCAGTAGATGGATAGTCATCCTCCAAGAATTTGACTTAGACTTCATTTCAGCAATGTCAAAAAAGTCATTGGTCTTCGCAGAGCTTATTTCAGAACTTCCGGTTGAGTCAGGTGATGTTGTGCCTTAAGAATGTCCTATCTGGGGAGATATGTTTTGGATCACATCTTCAGATCCCTGGTACGGAGATATACTTATCTATATCCAAACTTTGAAGTGCCCCACTTCTACTTCTCGTGATGAGCGTCGGCGTATACGCCACTAGGCTAAGAATTATCTCATACTCAATGATACGTTGTATCAGAGAGGTGTAGATTGCATCTTACGTCGATGTCTCACACATGAGGAAGCAGTCATCGTGCTCAATGATTGCCATACCGGAGCTTGTGGCAGTCATTTGTTTGGGTTGGAAACAACCCAAAAGATTCTATGAGTAGGTTACTTCTGGCCGACACTTATCAAAGATTGTATAGAATCGGTCAAGAACTTCCATCTGTGCCAAGTCATCTCTCGGAAGATGAGGGCACATCCTACTCCTATGTTTCCTGTCATCACAGTTGGTCCCTTCACCAAGTGGGGGATTGATTACACTACTTGCAACCCCCCGTCAGCAAGGGGGAACCGCTATATCATCATAGCTGTAGACTACTTCACTAAGTGGGTCGAAGCTATGCCAATGTTTAAAGATGATGGAGAGACTGCAACTCTCTTTTTATTCAACCAAATCATAGCAAGGTTCGGCGTCCTGAGAGATATTGTTACTGACCATGGTAGTCACTTTCAGAACCAAATGATGACCGAATTAACATCAAAGCTTGGGTTGTGGCAAGAAAATTCAACACCCTACTACCCCCAAGCCAATGGGCAGGTGGAAGTTGTAAACAAAACTCTTAAGACTATTCTACAACGAACTATCAACTCATCCAAGTCAAATTGGCATTTGATGTTATACTCGACATTATGGGCTTACCAAACATCTGTTAAGACTGCAACCGGTTTCTCACCTTTTCAACTTGTTTATAGTTTGGAGGTAGTCTTGCCCATTGAATGTTAGATCCCATCTCTAAAATTGGCAATACAATTATTGCCAGACACTTCTCCACTTGAAGAATGGTTAGTACACCTTGAGCAACTTAATGAGCAGTGTCGTGACGCAACCCAGGCCATCGAGGTTCAAAAACATAAGGTCAAGTGTCAGTATGATAGGTCCGTTCGTCCTCAGATTTTCTTTGAAGGTGACCTTGTCCTGGTCTATGACCAAGATAAGGACCCCCTGGGGGAAAGAAAATTCAAACTCATGTGGTTCGGACCCTTCATCATAAACGAGGTATTAAAAAACGGCACTTATCGTTTGGTTGATTTTGAAGGGAATGCTTTGGTGGAGCCTAGAAATGGGCTCTACCTCAAGAAGTATTACTCATAGGTAGGTCACTGTGGGTAACATTTTGTAACATATGTATAGTCTTTGTACTATTACTTTTTAGTTTCTTTTAAGGGTTATGGATGTGTCATTGATGTTATCTTTCGTCAATATGGCAGATGTTAAGTGATTTTGAGGTGTTCATTGGATATGCAGACGGTGCTATTCGACACACTCGGAGGCTTGCCTCTACAGCTTGGGTAATCTTTACATCTCAGGGCCAGTTGTTATCTTCCAGAGGTATATGCTTAGGTGACACCACAAATAATGTCACCGAGTATAGTGTAGTTATTGAGTTGCTTTGTGACACCTTGTCATTGGGTATCTCTCATCTCCGGGTCTATCTCGACGCTCAACTGGTTGTGTCACAACTAAACAAAGTATACCGGGTTTATGATCCAACTTTACACCAACGATTCTTTAGGGTACGTCTCTTAGAACGAAACTTTGATTATATTACATATTTTCATGTTCCTAGGAGATTAAACCAAATTACAGATACTCTAGCTAATCAAATTTTAGATTGGCATATTGCACACATATGAAAGAATATTGACATAAGCATGTAAATACATTTTTGCACACGTGATCCATAAGACACAAAAGATAAAAAAAAAACCATATATAACATCATAAAATAACCAGAGTACATAGATGGACGCAAGTGCCTAAAAAATGGGACTAGTAACGAGTCACAGGGCTTATGCCCTCAAAACATATATACAAGTAAGTGCTCGTGGCACGTAAAAAGTCTAAATAGGTTCAGGGCCTATGGGCCCTGTTATAATAGTCCACAGCATGGGATAAACGCCTAAACAATCGGACCCACGTCCAAGGTGCCCCCACTACATGAGGTTGCATGGATGGCGGCAGGTCCTCTATCTCTTCCATCGGGACTGTGCGAGTGAGTGCAGTGAAGTTCCACTCAACTCGTCTAAGGACCCTCTCAGCCTCCCCTACTGGGAGGTTCCCTGCTACTGCTTCTCCCCCGGCGGCAGCAGCTGCGGCTTTTGGCCGAGGACGACGCCTGTTCCGTGCATAATTTGCAGGTCGCATGGGTCCCACATTTGCATGCAACAAACGTATACCCGTCAAATACTCTGGCATACAAAAAAAATAATATATATAACAAAAGTGACATAAAAATTGCATATGCAAACAAAAAAACTACAAAGGTGGAGACTTACCCATCTCCCCTCGCTCCTCACCAGGAGGCACGAGTATCTCAGGATCTCTAGAAAAATCTATCCCTGCATATGGGTAATCCTCAATCACAGGGATTTTCCGTGACATCCACGCAAAGAAGTCATCATCAAAGGACTCATTGGTCCTTCCATGAACCTATCGCAACAGTAATACTGCCCATCTACACACTGTAGGAAAAGAGGCCTGATGTCCTCGTACTACTTCCCGAGGACTAAAGCTCAGAACTCTCTCAAAGAAGAATGAACACAAAATCGTTCTGAACTCGAAGTTCCTTTGTGTCCACTGTCGGCAATCTGTCAATTTCCTCTTCATGCACTCGAGCAGTGTGGTACTCTAGTCAAAAATCTGTGCATTCAAGCACTGGATAACATAGTTCATCTGTGCGCGAGACGCCTGATGCAAGGCTGTTGAACCGGTAATCTGCCCAATTAGTAATAATATCGCCTGCAACGATAGGTTAGTGATCTTACTGATGGGAACCTGGGAGCTCACACGGTTAGTCCCAGCCTCACAGTGCTCGGCTATCAGTTCTGCTATGTTATGCGGTCCCGTAGGAAACGTCCTGAAATTGACTGGTTCCCCTCTTCTTGAGAGGCCAGTCAAAAAGTAGATATCCTCAGTGGTGGGCACCAGTGATTTCCCCTCTATCATGAAGGCCTCTGCATTAGGGTGCCAGTAGTCAATCAAGGCATTCAGTAGCCATGGTTGCGCTCACATAAATGGACACAGGAAGAACTTCAGTAAACCACATTGCATCAACATGGCCACGACATTCGGATCTCCCGCAACCAACTCACTAATTGCTTCATGCTCCCTTTCCCTCCACTGGACATACATCCTGCCAACACAACAAAGTTCAGGAGGGTCAGTACTTTCCCTTTAGTTTTGTTTTTTTTTGCTACAAAAGGGGGGTCCACACGAGCTATAGAGGCGACAGTCACGTGTACACACGGACAACCTTTACTCTTCCCGAGTGCACACGGGGTCTGTCCAGAGATAGCCCACGTGTACCTAGGGCCGACCTTTTAAAGTTCTATGCCCACCCCAAAAATGAAAGAAAATGCAAAATTGAAGAATTGAATAGCTAGATAAGGGAGTTTGTACTTACTTGGTCCAAGAGGAAGTTCGTTTCGTCCACTGTAGCTCCCGGAATCACCATTTTTAGCAAAGGGGGTCTTTTGGCTCCAGAGTCAATTTCCAAATCAACAATGGTGATAATGAGATGCCAACTTCTATTTATAGACTTTTTGGCCTCTTTTTGTCACTTTTTTGGCCTCCCTTATCAGTTTCTTTATACCAAAAACCATTTAGAGTGATTCAGGAGTTATATGGGAGGGATTTGATCGGGTATTGGGACACTTTTTTG
>ML793662.1:394857-428136 GCA_009831015.1 Picea engelmannii | reverse complement strand
GCCTCTTTTTGTCACTTTTTTGGCCTCCCTTATCAGTTTCTTTATACCAAAAACCATTTAGAGTGATTCAGGAGTTATATGGGAGGGATTTGATCGGGTATTGGGACACTTTTTTGAGTTTTGAGAAAATTTTGACGGTCCATGAAATGTTTTCCAAGAATCAACTTGAGCATATTGGTTAGGGTACTACCCCAAATTTTGTGTCTCGTTGTCTTTTTCCTCTTCCATAGGATCGATCCCATCAGGTTGTGACATGAAACCATCATATTTGCTTTAGAAGTGTCGCAACTTGGCGGTAGAGCTTACCAGAACATGGATGCCCTAGGTAGGTCCTGGTTGCATTATGGTGTTCATGCCATCTCTAAAACACTGTAGGCTCAGGAGTCCTTATAGTCTTTCCTGAATATGAGTTTGAGCCTCATTTGCATGATTCTTCTTCGCTCTTTGTCTCACCCTCATGGCTCCCAAAAAATAATGGGTCTTCTTTTAAGGCCTTTTCAGACCCTCTAAACATGAAAATATTGTCGAGCGATCTTGTGGCCTTTCACGTTCGTTAAACTGAAATTTGAAGTCACGTCTGTCTGATAGTAGTTTACCCCTTTTTCGGTCCAGATGGTCAACTTTATGAGAAATGGTATACTCTATGGAAATTCCGTTCTTTAGAAGAGTACTCTCAGGTATAATTTTATCCCTTTTTCGGGCTTGAGGGACTAAACTTACAAAAAAGAAACCCCCACGGAGTCCATATTTAAGCTCTTTTCAGACTCCCTAAAATTGAAAAGATCGCTAAGTGACCTTATTCTTTCACACTCGTTAAATTGGTCCAGAAGAATATTCCTGACGGAGTCCATAGTTAAGCTTTTTTCAGACTCCTTAAAAGTGAAAAAATGGCCGAGTGATCTTGTCCTTGTCACACTTGTTAAAATGATTTTGAATCGACGTCTAATCGGTGCTAGTTTACCCCTTTTTCGAACCGAATGGACTATCTTCGAAAAAGGTACCCCAATGGAGTCTCCTTTTATGTTCTTTCAGATTCTCTAAATATGAAAAACCACCGAGCTTACCTTCTCTGGGCTCGTTAAACTTACATCAAAGGACGTTACCATCGTGTGTTTTATCAACCGCATTTGCATACCTTATCCACCAGCCTTGTGACAGTTTGCTTCTGCGTCTTAACACCTTTGGCCGCTGGAGGATTTTTCTCGAGTATCATTTTACTAGAACATCAGTCTTGTCCTTGTGCCTTGAGATTGTATGTTTGCAATACTCGTCCCTCCATTGTAACATAATATTCCTTTATTCTTTTTCCACAATTATTGAAAAGAACAAAAAAATCAAATATACCCCAAAAAGAGGAAGGGAAAAGTATTTTCTTTATTGGTAGCATAATGAGTCTCCCTTGGATAAAGCACATATGTCTGTTTGTTCATCAGACTATGGGATGTAGTACCATCTTAGGAATATTTTCTCGCTATATAGAGCTGTGTCCTCCACCGTTTGGTTATCCTTCAAAACATATGGAGAGTTTGCGTTGCCTCCTGCTTCGTAGACTTATGATTAACATACATGCTGCTTGAGTCTCATCATTTGTCATGCTATTGTCCAAGGGAAGTTTGTCACTAAGCCTGAGTCGACTCCTCTGCAATATGTCTCTTGCCCGCATACCCGGCCATCCTGAACGTCCAATCAAGTCCTTGTTCGAAATCACTAAAGCCTTCAATCCGATCATCAAGATTATCAAGGCCATGACCGACGAGCCGTTGAAGACCTCTGGGTAGTGAAGTCGTACACTCATATTACACTCCTACCCGAGTTTTGAAGATTTTGAAGTTGTTTCTCAAGCTCTAAAGATCTCATCTCCAGCCATCAGGCCGAATTAGCTTCTGAAAGATGGATACTCTATATGTATATCTTTTTGATTTCAAGATGTAGCTCCGCTGTGTATTGTTCACGACTACTCTTTATAGTTATTTGACATGGATCTACAGTGTATTTGATTGGTAGCCATGGTTCTATTTTATCCAGAGCATGGGAATGCCCGCCTCGGTGAGACATTTGTTATTTTGCAGACGAAACCCCCTGGTTTCTGATCCTTGGGCTCAATCGTTCGGCACATTAGTAAAGATTGGTAATGTATTTCAACCATCAGATGCTCTTCTGACCTCACACATTAAGGGGCATCTGTTATGACCCTAAATTTCACCACACATGCTTACTTGGCATCAGGCCAACTCATATCCTTTCTTTGCCAAAAATACTACTGAACAACTCTTTGAAAATCCTCTTGTGTAAAGGCCCATGCGCCCTAACCCATTACTGCACGCGTGTACACGCTGGCTGACCCAAAACAGCCCGCATGGACCGACAAAAGCATGAAAAAAGGAAAGTTGCCGACGGAACAAAAAGCTATGGGTGAGTTAACTAAAACTCCCGACCATGCATGGCCAAGGGTTCATCCAAATACCTAGCTCCTTCTAGCCTATAAAAGAAGGGGTAGGGGTACCATTTGGAGGAGGAGGAATATAGCAAAGAAACTCTGTCCATTTACATATTCCATTGTCCTAACCCTTTAGCCTTTCCTAATGCCAAAGGAGATTTAAAGAAAATCAATTGAAGGACAGAAGAAGAGGAGCCCAGGATCAGGTTCAAGGAGCAGTGGCCGGTCTCAAATTTTGTAATTTGACTCATTTTAAGTAATAAAGAGAATGCTTTTCCCATCCCAATTCAAGAACTTTTTATGGTTTGATTAGTTTATGTTTGATTTCTAACCCGTTAGTATATAAGTAGTATGCATGCATAGTTGTTGCTAATCTTAAATGCAGGTCAACTTTGGAAGGAGTATTGCGAACACGTAATCAAGCACAACAAAGGATCGACATCAAACGCTAGTAACGAGGTAGGTTGATCTTTCCATGCATTTACTAAGAAAAGGGGATTTAAATCTAGGGATGAAGGTAGAAAGTAATTTCTATTCGGTCATATCTGCATGCAAATTCTGAACTCTATTTGCTAGTCCGTAGGGTGTTTTTCCCCAACAACAGAAGAGCCGAGGGGAATCAACCTCCCCCACCACCTTTAAATCCCTAGGTCCTGGCCTGATTTGGCCCTTTAAATCTACTTGCTCACGTCCATGACCTACATGAAAACTACTTGAATTTGTTACCCAAGTACAATGGTGAACCAACCCTTTCTACTAAAGAACACCTAGTTTATGTTTGTGGAGCATGATGATGTCTTCATGAAGTTGTTTGTTCAAACCCTAGATGGAGATGTTCGCAAATGGTTTAGATAACTACCCACTTGTTGATAATGCAAGATGATGAAATAGATATTGAGAGAAATATGATTGCATCAAGAAAATTGAAAGAAAAATCTGATCAAGTAGACAAGAAGAAGACCAGAGAATACTATGACCCTCTAAACCCAGCTAATGATGCTCACAAGGCTAGAATGGATGAAATGTCTAGACTAATAAGAAATCTGACAAACAAGATGTCTAGATTTGAATTGGATTCTGTCAATGCCAACAAAGTTATGCAAGGAGGGGTGAGGAACCCTAACTAGTTAAGGAGGCCTGTAAATCCTCAACTCATGAGGAGATAAAGAAGAAATGATGAGAAACCCAGTTAGCCTCCTATTAGAACTAACAATCATAATAACCTCATAGAAGAAGAAACAGATGAAGGGTACATTGATAATCTAGAGGACATACCCCTGTTGCACGGGGGCAATAATATGATGCACCTAACTCATAATGATTATGAAGACTCTCTTAGCATTAGGAAGAAAACCCCCAAAAATGAATCCAATGAAGAAGTACAATTCTATGCTCAATACAGAATGTTTGTCGATGCACTACATACCTAAATGCACAAGAAGTATGATCTTAGGCCTAGACAAAGAGTTGTTAACTAGGACATCCAACCATATCCTAAGAATCTTAGTCCAATTATTCCTATGGATAAATTCAAATAACAAAAAATATTACCAAGACTAGAGAGGTTGGTGAAAGTTCAAAGGAAGAAAAATAAGTAAAGGAACTTGAGGAATCAATTTCACCCTTTAATTTTGAGAAAGAAATTTCCAAAACCAAGATCTCGTTCCCATTGGATGAATTGGCTAAGAATCCATCATACCACAAGAAGATTGAAAAGGTCATACATGGAAAGGGCCCAAAAGGTCCATCTAACACTATGAATTTACAAGATGAGTCTCCCACTATAGTATTTGGTCCTCGTATAGATGACAAAGAGGAATCAGTTGTACCTTTCTATGTGACCCTGAATATCCATGACAAGATGTTACATAAATGTATGCTTGACTTTGGTGCATCTCATAACCTCATGCCAAAGGTAGTAATGGAGAAGTTGGGGTTAGAAATAACTAGGCCTTACCATGATCTCCACTCCTTTGATGCAAGGAAAGTAAAGTGTGATGGAATAATTAAAGACATGGTAGTCACTTTGTCTCAACTACCTTTTAAGAGCATCATGATGGATGTGGTGGTGGTTGATGTACTTGCAAACTATGGGATGCTGCTATCAAGAACCTGAGCTATAAATCTAGGAGGTACAATGCACATGGACATGACCTATGCTATTGTGCTAGTATTTGGAGGAGAGAAAAAAATATTTTATAGATAAAAAAAGTTTTCCTATGTAGTCAGTGACCAAAACAACTATGTAAACCATGCCATATATGTTGTTGATGAAGACTTGGGCTACTACATCCTCTCAGTAAATGAAGAATACCAAGAGGCCCTAGCTATGATAAGTCATGTTCTAATCCCTGCCCAAGATACATTAGGTATAAGGAAAATTTACTTTGATGGGGAATATTCAAAGGAAGGAGTGGGAGCTAGAGTAGTTCTCATTTCCCCCCAAAAAGAAGAAATTCATTTGTCCTACAAATTGGAATTTGAAGCTACTAGTAATGTATTTAAATATGAGGCCTTGATTTTGGGTTTGGAAGTCGCAAGAAATATGCGTATTAATGAGTGGGTAGCCTTTGGATATTTAGAACTTGTGGTTAAACAAATCCAAGGTGGCTATTAGATAAGGCACCCTAGGATGAGAGCCTACAGGAATCAGGTATGGGATTTGATTGATAATTTTTACAAAGATTTTAATATCAGTTTTGTCTCAAGATAATTTAACCATCAAGTTGATTCTTTGGTAGTAGAAGTTATTACTTTCAAAACCCCTACTAGTCCTCAGATGATATATGATATTGAGATGAGGTATAGAACCTCCATTCCTGATAATATAAAGTACTAGAAAGTCTTTGAAGATGACCAATAGATAAAAATATTTTTGTAGGTCATAGATGAATTTTCCAACAAATATGTAGATTCAGATGATGAAGAAGAAGGGGAAATTGTGGCCGAAGTAGAGATGCAAATGACCTATGAGTTTAGTGAGTACATGGTTGGTCACAAAGTCCTCCAACTGAAGAATAATTTCATCCCTAAAGGACTAGTTCCTATGGAATTTTTTTTTGATAGAAATGATGTGCCCATAGAACCTACAGTCATGCCCAAAGATGATAATGTTGAAGAATGCAACATTGTTGACAGGATATTTCCCTCGTGGCTTTGCAAAATATGATAGATCAAGACTATATAGAGAAGACTGAAATATTCCCTCACAAACAAGCACAAAAAATTGAAAAAATAACTATTTTTGATAGGAGAAAGTGGGGAAGGAAAGAAAGAGAAAGAGTTCACTTAAGTCTCTTGTTTGATGTCAATCCCCACTCTTGCTTATCAAAGAGATCTTGATCCTTTGTTGGAACCATCGTGGAAAATGGAATCAATACAAGTGTTTCTACGAGGTAGTTATATGATCAAAAATATACATGTCCTGAATTATATTCAAAGAAAATATGATAAACAAAGACAAACAATGTTGCAATGAATACAGAAATTGGAGGGAAATCAATCTCTTCTATTAGCACCAAATATAAAGGTTAATTACAACCTCACTCTCTTTCGACATTGCTTCGTAGCCAACTTCCTGGGTTCTTCAACGAATCCTTCAAGCATCAACTCAACCACAATAATATTCCTTAGATAGAATAAATAGAGATATAGATACACCCTATGGATATATATATAGGAAAGTGGTACTGGAAAAGGAGTTTCCAGATTGGGGAATGTCACTCAGAGGATAATAAGAAAAGGAAATATTGTCAGATCTCAGTAGCATGACCTTGTACCAAAAGACTTCTCCATGTCTTATCCCTCAATGGTTCTTTTATTTCTTCCTCAAGAGGTTGGGGGAGTTGCAATTCATTTTGTACGGGCATGGGGACGTTGGGAAACAAGCCCAATCGAAAAACTTGCCCAAAAACTCATAATTATTTTATTTTTTCCATTTTTTTAGGGCATCTGCAGGTTGAAAACTAAGAAGTTGTGGATATTCGTGCTTTGCATCAAAGGAGCCCATAGATATGTGAAAAAGATATGTTTTTTATATGATTTGCATGAGGCGAGTTTCAGATTTTGTCTAGCAATCTAGGGGAAAAGGTTAGGCCATGTCACAAATGCATAGGTGTGGAATGTTGTGATATAACAGATTCCCCCTAATGTGTGAGGTCAAAAGGGAAAAATGATAGCTAAAATACATTATAAACTTGGAGAGGCGAGGATGCATTGAAGCAACCCGTGAAGGTCTCCGAAAAACTGATCCAAGAAAAACAACCATCAGTAGACATCAATTAAGAGTATTCTCTTCCCAAGTTGGTCATATCAATTCTTAGGAGTGATGTAAGCATGGCCACCAAAATCAAGTACACTACAAATCCATGGAATATATGAAGTATAGCTAAAGTCCATGGCCATGAATAGTACATAATGGATCCATGTGATATAAATGAAGTAGCAAGAATGGCCACGAAAAATACACAGTGGATACATGTCAAAATAGATCATAGCCACAAATAGATACACAATGGATCTATGTCTCAAGATCAAGTACATAGGATATCTGGGACCAATGGATTGAAAAATTTGATCCTCTACAAGTACCAATGTCTGAGAAGTGGCACCATATGGGTCAAGAAGGAACACAAATGCTTGTACTTCACCCTAAGTATTCATTACAATCCATCATGCTACAATTCTACACTATGTGAATAAATGAGTCAAGGTCGAACATAGTAAGACATCATTTGATTATCGGTCATTGATGTATACCATTAAAAAATGAGAGACAACCCACCAATGATAATAATGGGCATCAAGGTACCATGGTACAATATAACAAGTGTGAATGAATGAGTTGACATTGAACACGTGGTAGAATATATCGATCATGGGACATTGATGTATTCCCACTATAAATAGCGAGGGAACCTAACACTAATGACTGCAAGCCCCAAGGTACCAAATATGACTCTATATCTATATCCCAGAGAAAGATGTGTTGAAGTAGATGGGAAGAGACCTGCTAGAAGGAAGGCATTAAGGCTTCCTCCATCATCCAACAAGAGGGGTGGTAAAGGCCAAATATTTGGAAGAGATCGGACGAAGATATAGATACTTGTGATGATGATATTGACTTGATCAAATTAGGAAGGCTGACTTGCAAGGTCAAGAACTATCTATAGAATGGTCTAATCAGGTTGAAACTTTCCCTTGAACAGAAGCACGACACATTTTGTGACTTAGGCAACATGGACTATAAATTGGGATACATCTGTGATGCAGGAGGCATAAAAAAATGCTCCATACAATTGGAAGAATAACCAATCGAGGGAGATAAAACTCAAAACAAGAAAAAGTCTCCTAAAGCCATACTAGACCCAAAATGGTGAAATGTTGACTCAATATTGTGCTTTGTTCAAGGGAAAAAAAAATACTTCCAACAAAAGAGATGAACGCTTTCCCCCCTTCTTTTTGGTTTTTTATTTTTATTTTTTTAGTATTTTTCATATTATTAAAGCCTAGAAAAGAATAAAACAATGCTATAATACAGTGGAGGAAATGATTCTCATGAACAATAAAACTAGTCCTAGAGCGCAAGGAACATACCTATGCTCAATGAAAGGAAAGCATGTGCAAGATAGGGACACTCAAGGAATGTTTCCTCCATGGATAAGGTGTCGAGTCACAAAGAAATAAATTGCAGGGTTGGGAACTAGTAGGAATGCATAAGCAATGGGTTCAACAACAACATGTTGAAGCCAACATTAGGCCTAAAAGTGCGAGCAATCCATATGCAATGAAATTACAACTCAACTTTAGGAAGTAAACCTCCCATGGTGGTCTTTTTCATAAGTTTAGTTTCCAGTGCCTGAAAAAGAAAAAAATAATACCAAGGGGAACTCTTCTGGCCAATACTGAACTAGAGTATTCGTTTTTCACAAATAGTCCATTCGATCTAGAAAAGGGTTAAACTTATACCGAAAATACGTCTCTTCAAATCCATTTTACAAGTGTGACATAGACAAGATCACTCACCCATTTTTTCATATTTAAGGAGTCTGAAAAGAGATTAACTATGGACTCCCTCGTCCTTTTTCATACTTTTAGTCTCCTGAGCACAAAAAAGTATAAAACTAAACTGAGGAGAACTCTTCTGGTTTGTAGATTGGATTATTCCTTTTTTGTAAGTAGTCTATTCAATTTGAAAAAGGGGTAAACTTGTGTTGAATAGATGTTATTTCAAGTCTATTTAACGAGTGTGAAAGAAACAAGGTCACTTGATAATATGTTCAATTTTAAGGAGTCTAAAAAGAGATTAAATATAGACTCCATGATGCCATTGTGAGCAACATATAAGGAAGGGAGTCCTGCAGGTACTGGCATAAATAAGATTGAGTAAGAAGCATGAAGTTAGAACACAAACTCATGGTGGGACTAACTAGGACTCCCGAGCCTAAGGAACAATCTTGCAGCATGAACGCCATCATACAATGAGGTTCTAAATTAAAGCGCCCATGGAAAGTAGGCTCTACCATCAACAAAATGACGTTCTTGAGAAAATGATAAGGTTGCATCGCTTTTTAATGGGGTCGACCCTAGGTTTAAGCAGAAATGGAACCGATAATCAAAAAGTTTAGGTGAATGCACCCTACCCTAAATGCTAATTATGAGAACATTACCCACCTAGAGCCTTGTAAAAGACTCGGCCAATCGACGAGAAGAAACCAAAAATGTCCAAAGTATATCCTAATACCTACAAAAAGGACCATAGAACTACAAAAGATTGACCATTAGTTGAAATTTTGGAAAAAATATCAAAACTATAGGAAGTGATTTTTTACAAATTAATAAATATTGGTTTATTTACCCATTTAACAAGCCATTTTTACCATTTTACCCAAAAAAAAACCAAAGTGACCAAAACCCTTGGAATCCCAAATGAATATTTACATAGCTTGGAGAAACGAAACCTCTTGCCTCCCAGACCAACTAAGTCTCTCCACCCTACCTTGCATTTCCATTCTTTATTTATTCATTTTCTTGAAAAATTGGAGCTTAAGCCTCTCTTTTTCAACTCTTCTTTGTGCATCTTCAGGTTGCCTTAGGGAAACCTGCGAATATATGCAGCTGGTGGAAACACTACTCACCGATATCTGCACCTGTTCTAGCTAAATGTCGCAGATGCCCATGGATGTTTTTGAAAAAGAAATGCTAACTCAAAAATTCCTTGGAAATTGGGCAGGATGATTGTTCACTGGAGAGAATGTGAACATGAAGAGGTGGACCGGGCAATATTCGATGACGACGATGCCAAAAAATCTCTTCATGCATGTGACATCTAAAAAAAAATTGAAATTGGTGGCATGAGGGCCTAAAGGAGATTATTGAATCTCTTGATTGACTACTAGAAACCTAATGCCAAGGAATTTATGCTCGCTAGGCAATCACCGACCATCACCATGGAAGACATTTACTTCATTACAGGTTTGTCCAGGAGAGGGAAAGTACCAAACTTTCAAACTCGCGGAGGATATGGGAAGAGTGTCAATGACTACATAAACGAGTATTATGATGCTGACACCAAGAAAAGTGGATCTTAGGTGCCTATCAAAAACACAACCAATTTGAATCTCCAATTCATCCTCTATACTATGGTTCAGATCGTGCAATCCAACTCTTTGCACTTGATATCGTGGGCAGAAATGTAGCATGGGGTTGAATGCTTAAGACCCACTATGTATGAATAGAGTACAACAATGCTCAACTGCATGAAATCACAACTCACTGATTGCAAGGTTAGGAAGATCAATAAATTTGTCTTTGGCAGTGTCCTATGCACTTTCATTTTTGAGAGAGTTCCTATGATGAGCCCGAGGACATACATACAAGGACACTTGCAACCATGTCCAACCATGGTTCGATGGGCAGAGCTAATAGCTCAACTAGGAGGTGGGAAAATGTCCAATCCATATGATGATGGCTTGTTTAGCTGGTGGGAATGCCATACTCTCTTTATCGAGGATTACCCCTATGCTAGAATCAGCTTCACCGATGATATGAATGTCATCATCCCTCCTAAGGTCGAGCCACATGACATAGGTAAATTATTTTTGTGTTATTTAATTTTTATTTTTCAAATATATATATATATATATATATATATATATATATATATACATACATAGAAATGTAACCAGTCCTATCTTTTGTGAGATCCAAAATACTGACAAGTACTTTACTCTTTATGTGGATAAAGCACCTGTGAGGCTGGCTAATGTCCTGTGACCTTATGTCCCAATGATGATGATGCTAAGGTCCTAATGATGATGCATCTAAGACCTTGCGTAGTGTGGGAAGGAAATTTGAGGGCCTCACTCGCAATGTTCCCATGGCTACTATTGATGACCTCCCCATAAGAATGCATCATCATGTCGTAGGGGTACCCAGGCCATGGGTTTGACTATTCCAACGTTTGGAAAGCGTCGTCGTTTTTTATGATAGAGTTCACCAGCCTCAGGCCTAGATATATTATGTGCTTATAGCATGATTTTTGTACTTATATGGCATTATATGACATTCAGGGGATAAGGCACCCACATTTTGTACTTTATGGATCTCATTTTGATATATATATATATTTTTTGTGCATTATATACATTTTGTATGTTTTACTTTCAAATGCAAATATTTACATGTGAATGTGTTTCCTTACATTATTGGTGATGTAAATGCCAATCTAAAATATAATTAGCATAGGAATCAACTAGTTCATTGGCTCTCCTAGGAACATGCTCATAAGTAATAAGATCAAATGAAAGTTCTAGAAGATGTACCCTAAGGAAAAGTCTTAACATCACTGGATCATGTATTCGATACAGACCATTCAACTACAATACCACCAACTGTGAGTCCAAGAATACTTGAAGGCGACTAATTCCATGTGACAATGCATCTCACATAAGCTCAAAAATTGCGCTATACTTGGCGACATTGTTAGTAGTCGCCCTGAGACACACACCTCTAGCGGACACCAACTGGTTAAAAGGAGAATATATTACCCATGCAGTGGATTCTAAAATTCAAGTATTGCGAATAATGCCATCTGCGAATCCAAATTAGACCAGTGAATCTTCAAGTATCTGCCACACAACAAAAGCACAACAATCACTAATGCAACCAGGAGAAGCAAATTTTCTAAACAAAAAATATGTACAAAATAGACAATAGTTACAAAAATCACTAGGTCTCGAGCCTTTAGGCTCAAGAATAGCACTTCTTAAGATATATCCCATTTCTGGGCTCCGATAGCACATTATCTTCGTAATCTGTGAGCTCATAAAATCCTTTCTCCAACAATTGTTGCACGACATATGGGAAATACCACATGGGGTTGAATTTTCCTTCCCCCATGGATTCCTTATCCTAGTCATAGACCAAAACAAGGTTTCCCTTAGATAAAAATCTAGGATGAATGGATTTATCACACTGATACTTAATGCGTTTCTTGTGTGCCTTTTTTTCTAAGGCTACATCTCGACGTTTCTCATCAAGATGTTCAAGATAGACAAGACGCTCCTCGAGATGAGTTGTATCAGGAAGAAAATAGACCATGATATTTAGTGAATGGATCTCACATTTAATCAGAAAAAAATGATTCCACTTCATAGAAAAGTTGGAAAGGAGAAAAGCTGGTGGCAATTTTGATTGAGGTCCGATAAGACCAGAATGTTGGATATAACATCAAGTGCCAATTTGTTCGATTTGAGTTAACTATTCTTCTTAATATCATTTTTAGTGATTTATTTATGGCTTCAACCTGGTTATTGGCTTGAGGATAGTATGGAGGTGAGTGCTCCTACCTAAAGCCTAGATTCGATGCTAATTCAGTCATCATGCGGTTCTGAAAGTGACTTCCATGGTCAATGACAATATCCTTTGGAACCTCGAACCTAGCTATGACCTGATTAAAAATGAAAAATGTTGCAATTTCCTCGTCGTTAAAAAATGCTGACATAGCCTCATCCCACTTGGTGAAGTAGTCGATGGATAAGATAATGTAACGATGCACCCTAGGTGAAGCTAGGTGATACATCATAAAATATACCCCTACTTGGTGAAGGGGCCAACAATAATAATGGGAAACATGGGAACGAGATGCGCACACATTTTCTTAGTGAATATTTGACATGGGTGACATTTATTGATGACCTCAATACAATCTTTGAAGAACGTGGGCCAAAAATACTCAGTGCACAAAATATTTTGGGTTGTCTCCAAACCAGATAAGTGACCACCACATGCTCCACCATGACAGTCATTCAACACAACCTATGCTTCTTCAAAACTCAAACAACGATGAAGAATCAAGTCCACCCCAAGTCGATACAATGTGTCAGTGATGATGAGGTAGTTTTTAGCCATGTGACAAACTTGTCGTCGCTCTTCTCATGAATAGTTTGAAGGGAACTTAAAAGTATGGATATATATAAGAATATCCCGATACCATAGGTTAGACGAAGAGATGAGGAAAGTATGCTCATCCAAAAATGAGTCCGTCATTTCACTTTCCTCTTTCTCAACTGGGAACTCCGACATTAACTTGGAAAAGACCAAATACTTCTTAGACTTCGCGGATGAAAAATCCAAGTTGAACTCTTGAAGTGAAACAATCCATTTGTTGTACTTCCCATCGATAATTCACCTAGTCAAAACCTATTGGAAAGGATTAATAGTGGTAATAACGATTGTCTTACGTAGCATAATATAGTGTCAAAGTCGATGGACAACATGGAATGCTTCCAGTGCCATATTTTCAACATGTGAGTACTTGAGTTTAGGACCTATCAATGCATGAATTAAATAATAGATGGAATTATCTTATATTGATCCAGGTGTATATCGGTGGCCACCCACCTTTTTCAACTGGCTCAAAACAATTTTCTGGAAATTTTGGCAATTTACTATTTTTAGCAGTTTTAACTTCCAGGGCCATTTAGAGGCCTAAATGAAGTTTTTTCAAGATGGATATTCTCAATTATATCTAAAGGCATGATTGAGCCCCCAAAATGAAGTTCCTCGACGATACCTTTCCAACGGGTTATCATATGCCTAAAACGAAGATCGTATGCAAAAGTTACGACCCCGAGAAGTTGATGTTCTAACTTACCCAAATGGGGCCCACATGACTTTTGGCGCTTCATAGGAGGGTTAGGTTTTTTGGATGTCTAGGGTTTTTGGCATTCCTTTTTATTGTAAAAAGGCCTTGAAATCCTTATTGTAATAATCTTCTCGTGAATGCGAGTATCTGTCACATCTCTTCTCAGAGATAAGATGTCACCATTCTAGCGAGTCTTTCACTCTGTATTTTTACAGTCTCTGTACATTTATTTCATTAATATATATTGTGTATTACTGTTTATCTGTGTTTATGGTTGCATCTCTGATACATTTCTGTTATATTATTGGATATCTATGATATCTCTGTGCATTTATTTATTATATCTCTGCTCTCATTTCGTGCTGAAAATAATCTGGATCAGTGGTATCAGAGCAACTTGTTCTTGATCATTTTTTTCAGTGCATGTCCTTGACGAGGTTCGAGTATAGCAAGTTGGGTCTCGAGCTTGTCTCTCTTGAGGACAATCAATATCGCACACCCAAGAAACCCTCAATGGTGGAAGAAAAGAAAAATGACAGAGCATACAATCCTATCAATTTGTTGCTTGAGAAAGCTCTCACGTGATAGAGGGACGAAATGATGGAGAATTTTTCCCACATCCTTCAACATCTGTCGATAGAAACAGGCGCATCTTCATAAAAAAACCACTTTGGAAGCACCTCTCCTTTCAAGGTACAGGTTAATTTTGATATTCCCATATTTGAAGGTCAGATAGATGCGGATGCCCTAGACAAATGGTTAAATCTGCTAGATGATTATTTCTCTATTCACCATTTTTTCGACAGGCAAAATATCACCTTCGCACTCCTTAAATCTCTCCCCCATGTCAAACATTGGTGGGAAACTTATTGGGAGAAAAGTTCCACAGAGGAGTATGGAATATATGGGGTCGAGCCCACTTGGGATTTTTTTGTGGATGTGGTAAAGGAACAATATTACCCTGTTGGCAACTATGAGGACCAGTTTATGAGATGGACCACACTGTGGCAAGAGAGGGGCCAAGAAGTTATAGAGTTCACCAATACCTTCCATACCTTGCACACCAAGTTGGGTATCAAAGACTCCAAATGACATTTGGTTTTGAAATACCGTGGCGCTCTACATAGATACATCCAAACTAAAATGGATTTTCTATACATCTCATCACTCGGTGTTGCTTATCGATATGTTGTTAAAATTGACCAAAAATTTAAGCACCAAAAAAAACAGGAGTTCGGGTCTACAAATCCACAACAACCAAAGTATGAAAAAGACGACCCTAACAAACAGTCTCTCGAAAACTAGTCCAAGCCACGGGAAAATAAGGGTCATGGGAAGACAAAGAAGGACACAGGAAAATGGTGTGAATTCCATGAATTCCACAAAATCCCCTGGCACAACACCAATGAATGTTGCTCAAAATAGTCATTGGTGGCCAAGATCAAAGACAATGAGCTGAACCCTAATTCGGAATATGATTATGAAAATACAGGTAAAGGACAAATCATCGACACAGACCCCACTGATATTGTCGTGACCGTAGCAATTCAACCAGAAGAACCAACGAATCCTTAAGAGGGGGAGCACCTTTTTCATTCACAGATGTGGATGAAGGGGACCCTGTTGCATTTTATTGTTGATAGAGGAAGCCAGAAGAACCTCATCTCAGCAGAGGTCATCAAACAATCTGGATTGTCAACAACACCACACCTGCATCCATACAACATCGGATGGCTTCATAAAGGATGAGATCTTCGTGTCAGCCAACAGTGTCGATTGTCATATGACATCCAACCCTTCAAGGATGAGGTATTATGTGATGTTTCCCCACTGGATGTCTGTGATTTTCTCTTGGTCCAACCATATATGTGGAAGCACCATGATGTTTATGAGTCTCGACCCCATAGTGTCATTATTTCTATGGGGGGTCATCTCTATAGAATATGAGAGGTGGTTCTAACTACTGTTCCCCTAAAAAGTGTCACAAGGTAGTATCTCATACTACATAATTCAACTTCTTCACAATATGTTCAAAAGGTGAACAAAAGGATACTACAACCACTACTGCCTCGGCCCAAGCACCTTCTATCCAACAGAAGTAGGTTGACAAGATTGTAGTAAAGTCTAAATATTCCTTCTACACAAAATCATATCATATAGATATACTGTTTATAAATTTCCAACCCTTCCAGAGACCTGCTCCTGATAGCCTTCCACAAACTGAGCAGTGCGACGTCTCCAACAAGGCAAGTAGCTCACCAAGATTCCGATTCAACAAACACTTTTTCCTCTCCCCTGGGAACTCAATGCAATAGAGACCATTTATTCCTAAGGATAAATGATTGATCGAGGTGGATATCGATGGCCAATCACCTTTTCCAACTGGCTCAAAACAGTTTTTTGGCAATTTTGGCAATTTACTATTTTTAGCAGTTTTAACTTTCGGGGCCATTTAGAGGGCCTAAATGAAGGTTTTTCAGGATCAAGATTCTCAATGATACACAAAGAAATAATTGAGCCCCCAAAATGAATCTCCTCAATGATACCTTTCCAATGGGCTATCATACGCCTAAAACGAAGATCGTATGCAAAAGTTACGACCCCGGGAAGTTGATGTACTAACTTACCCAAACGGGGCCCACATGACTTTTGGCGCTTCATCTCCTAGGGTTAGGTTTTTGGATGTATAGGTTTTTTGATATTCCTCTTTATTGTAAAAATGCCTTCAGAGCCTCATTGTAATCATCTTCTTGCAAATGTGAGTAGCCATCACATCTCTTCTCAGAGATAAGCTGCCACCATTCCAGCGAGTCTTTCACTCTGTATTTTTACAGTCTCTGTACATTTCTTTCATTAATAGAAATCGTGTATTACTATATATCTGTGTTTATGGTTGCATCTCTGATTCATTTCTGTTATATTATTGGATATCTACGATATCTCTGTGCATTTCTTTATTATATCTCCGCTCTCATTTCATGCCGAAAATAATCTGGATCATAGATCTCATCATCTTCCTGAACAAGAACAATACCAATCGATGATTCATATGCTACTAAATACAACAAGAAATATCGATTGTAGTTGGGGGGACTCAACAAAGGATTTGAAACCAAAGATTTCTTCAATGCATCAAATGAACACTGTGCAACTTCATCCCAATAAAATGGGACCCCTTTATTCAAAATGTGCATGCAATCTTTTGTGATGTTGGCATAGTTCGACATGAATCACTAGAGACAATTTTCCTTTCCCTGTAGGATCTAAGGTTCTAAATTTGTCTAATCATGCGTGGGGGAGGAAATTGAATTATTGCCTCAACCTTTAAGGGGTCAACCATGATCCCCTTCTTCGAAATAATGAATCCAAGAAGACGAATGACGGTCATGCAAAACATACAATTGTGTGGATTCAATAGTAACAACATCGTTAAAGAACCAAGTAGAGGTGTGAGAGATGTTGGGATATTTTCTACGAATGAGTTGTTAGATCATCTAAGTATTTCTCCACTATATGCTTCAAGTCATGAAAAGAAAACATCATGGTCCACTAGAATGTAGCACCGACATTTTTAATACCAAAGGGAATATTCTTATAAAAGAAAGTCCCCAGGGACATATAAAGGATGTCTTGTACTAGTCCTACGGATGAATCTCAATATGATTGTAACTAGGAAGAACATCCATAAGCGAAATTTTTTCTCTCCCTACACACACATCTAAAATATAGTATATGAATGGCATCGAAAAATTATCTTTTGGACAAGCCTTATTTAAGTCTCGAAAATCAATGCATATGCAAATTGGTCCCTACTTTTTATCAATCAGAACTGGGTTGGAGACCCATTCCTTCAAAGGCATGGGGTATATGAAGACCTCCTTAAGAAACTTTTCCACCTTTTCTCTGATTTTCGCTGCCTTCCTAGGGTTTACATGTCTCAACTTTTTTCATACTGCATTTTCATTTTCATAGGTTTGAATTTCATGTTGAACTATCTGAGGATAAATTCCAAGCATTTCCTCATAAGACCATGGAAAAACATCTCAAACTCTTTAAAAATTTTCATGTAATGAATGATCTCATCTTGTGAACATTATTCTCCAATGAAGACGTTTTCGATGACATTAGGATTCCTAGAGATGTTGATCAGGACTGCCTCTGATATATTATCCATATTTAACCATGTTCGACCAAGGTATTGAATGTCTTGTCAACACTTCTAATGATAGTTGACTTAAAATTTCGACTCTCTACACGACTGATTTCAGGGAGGAAATATGATATGTGATGCATATCCCGCCATGGCCTTTTATCTTAGACCATTGCCTCAATAATAACTTCATCTAATGATAATACAATGTCTAAACAGTCTTGGGAGTTTGAAGAGTTTTGAGACCAAACAGGCTTAGGAAAAATATCATCCTCCTTTGTGACCTCGAGAGTTTGATCTGGGTTTGTCATGGCCTGCTAAATGGCTTGATAAGATATTTCACTTGTAGACAAGGGTTCAACCATCCTAAAATGGAATCGATCTTCAACCAAAATAGATGGTGAAGGAAGCATCCATGGGTCATGCATATATGACATTATAAACAAAGAAACCCTATTGACGGGAGTGGTGCAAAAATATGAAATTGGTGTGGGAGAATCAAAATATACCATAAGTGAAGGGTACATTCCACAATCGATGCTTTCAGTGGCCTCCTGAGAGTTTTCAATCCAGGGGACAGTGGTCCTGGCACTAGCTACCGCATCAGAAAGGTTGGACGCCACCTAATCAATGGTCACAATTCTTCCCTCATGGGGAAAACATATAATCTGAAATACTTTCGAGACGACAACTGTCATGACATATGTCCAACTTCTTCCTAACAACATATTATAGTCGAACGATGTGTCGACTACTTCAACCTCCAAATAAACAGACTTTCCCCCTAATGTAACTAGATAATAAGGAATCATAGCATGTGGTCAAAATGAACATCCATCGAAGTTAGTCAAGAGTGTAGGAGAGGGGGTAAGCTCAAGAGAACCGATAGATTTCCAACATGACAAAGACATTACGCACGTTGAAGCACCCTCATCAACGACGATTCTCTTAACCAAAAGATTGTTGCAAACAATGCCAAGATGAAAATATACATGATATGGAAGGTGGGGCCTCATTTCAGTAGCATCAAATTTCATTACGAGCTAACTGAAAGAATCTTTAGTTCCTATAACAGACAACAATGTAGTGTGCTACAAGGGGAAACTTTGGAGCACCTCCAAAGCAGACATTGCACAAGGTGTCTGAGCCAAATCCTCAACAATTGAATAATTGGGGGTGACTCTTGCATTGGGGTTATGAATTTTCCATTTATAAGCACCCTTAGGTATGCACAGCACTGTCTCTTTGTTAGGATTCTCTATGTGGAGAGGGGTCCGATCCTATAATTTTCTTACCCTTCTCAGTCGACTCTAGATTATCACAATTCCAATATATTGTCACAAATATACATCCTTTAGCTTCAAATGGCTAATCATGTTTACTACTCCTTTATATCCATCAGATGTAGTCACACTTGAAGTTCCCCCTTATGGGTTGAAGTTGGAAGAACGAACCTGCAAATTTTAATGGTGTGGAAAGAGATTCTTCAACACAACCATTTTCTACTATTTATTCAAATTTATAAGACGTTGGGATTCTTCCATTCATGGGAACTGATGTGTAAGGTGACCCTCCTCACAAATCTTGCAAGGAAAATGCACTTTCCTTTTTTCATCCCTGGCCCCCTCAACATTCTTATTGGATTTTTTGTTATTTCCCCCACTACCCTTCTTACCCTTTCCTTTTATCTTATCTATGGTTTGTTGAGGACCCTTTGAAGTCTTGATTTGCACAGAATGTACGTCTAAATACTGGGTGGCATGGGTGGTTGAGCTAGAGGCTAGACTATTCGTAGGTTGTTGGATAGTAAGTTTTTTCATCTGGATAGTAGCCAGGTCTACAAATTTCATTTGAGTAGGACCCACTATGCCATACACAATTTGGAGGTAAAGTAATCTCTTCTATTAGCACCAAATATAAAGGTTAATTACAACCTGACTCACTTTTGACACTGCTTCGGAGCCAACTTCCCGGGTTCTTCCACAAATCCTTCAATCATCAACTCAACCACAATACTCTTACTTATATATCCCAAATAGGGATAAGGAGACACCCTATGGCTATATATATAAGAGGTACTGAAAAAGGAATTTCCAGATTAGGGAATGTCACTCAGAGGGTAATAAGAAAAGGGAAGCTTACTAGATATCAACAGCATAAGCTTGTACCAAAATACTTCTCCATGCCTTAGCCCTCAATGGTGCTTTTTTATCGGCCTCAATAGGTTGGGGGAGCTAGAATCCATTTTGTATGGGCATGGGGACGCTGGGAAATGAGCCCAATCGAAAAACCCACCCGAAAAATCAGAATTGTTTTATTTTATTTTTATTTTTTGAGGGCATTCGTGGGTTGCAAATTGATAAGTCATATATATATATATATATATATATATATATATATATATATATATATATATATATATATATATATATATATATATATATGATTTTCATCAAAGGAGCCCATGTATATGTGAAAAATACATGTTTTTTAGATGATTTTCATGAGGAAAGTTTGGTATTTTGTCTAGCAATCCAGGGGAAATTTTGGGAAAGTATTCACCTCGTGCATAATCAAATTCCTAAGATTATTTGTTCCCAATGTTTCTAAGATAGTCAGGAATATCAATAACATGCTAAAGAAAAATCATGAAGTGAAATGGATCTTGACAACCACAAACTACTTCACCAAGTGGGTGGAGGAAATCCCCACGAGTGCAGAAATCGACTCGGTCATCATCAATTTCCTAGAGGAGAAAATTCTATTAAGGTTTGGATGCCCCAAAAATATTATAACTTATAATTCCTAAGATTCCAAGTTACTGCAGTTTTTCCAAGGGTACAACATAGAGCTCAAACATTCCACTACATACTATCCACAGGGAAATGACTTGGATGAGTCATCCAACAAAAATCTCATAAAGTTCATATTGAAGATGATATACTAGAACATGAAATATTGGTATTCCCACCTAAAGTATGTTGTTTAGGTAGATAGGGTAAGCATCAAGAGGTCTCTTAGTACATCTCTATTTCAGCTGGTATATGGGTTGGAGGCTATTTTTTCCATACAACTTAGTTTTCCTGTGATGAAACTGTTGCAAGATGAAGAGGTAGATTCAAATGATATGGAGAGGAGAATCATCCAATTGATTTAAGTCTAATAGGTAAGGGATTAAGTGAAACTTAGATCTCAATATGATCAAGCAATAATGAAAGAAATATTTGAAAAGAGACCCAAAGAGAGAAACTTTAGGATAGGAGATCTAGTCTTAAAATGGGATGCAAGAAGAGAAGCAAAGGGAAAGCATGGAAAATTATACAACCTATGTCTTCGACCTTTCTAGTTCATTGCAGTTTAGGATAAGAACACATATGATCTAGTGCAACTGGATGGTGAATTATTGGGGGCTCCCGTCAATGGGAATTTCCTCAAACATTTATTGTAGTACTAAATGTTGCAAATTTTCCTCACTTTGTAATAAATAAATCTTTGTCCATTTCTATTATATGTTTTTAATTTGACTTCATTCACCATATTTCAAGCAAGTAAGAATTAGGGTTTGAAAATTTAATCTATTGAGCAGTTTTTGTTTCACCTATGAATCAAGTGTTTCAGTTGCATAGAAAATAATTTGTTTGGATGTAGAATCCATAACCCAAATAGTGAAGGCACTCAATATACAGTTCTCAACAGACCATAGGGGTATGTTGTCCCATCTGGAGTCGATGTTAGTATTGGTTTTGTTCCAGTCATTAGAAAGTCGAGTACTTCCCTTGGGCCCCTCTCAAGTTAAATGTAACACTTGGCAGTGCCTATGGTAAGAGTATGATGGAACAAACACAATCAAATCGAATATTCATTAAGCATGTTGGATGAACACCACAAGTGGAACGTCGTCATGTGGTCCTATCGATACTTACGAATTTTCCCTTCAAACTTGGGTATGTTCGTTGGGACTGTAGGCCATCTAGGATAATGACAAATGGGATCATTCATCAACTTGGATAAGTCTGGAAAATGTAGTGTTTCCAAAAATGGTAGTCGAGGCTGCATCACTGACTGATTGGAAGCTTGAAAAGAAGGTCATGGGTTGTAATTGGCACCAAGTTCCTAGAAAGAGTTCATAGTTGAATGAGATATTGGGATAAAACCTTGTGGCCCATATTTGAACAAAGGAAATCCTCCCCTCATCTGGTTCCTGAGAAGAAAACTGGGGTTTCCACTAGCGAACCCCCCATGGAAAGGAAAGAATCCTGGCATGGAAGTAAACTGATTGGGAAAGGGGTTGCCCCCTCATGAAATCCCTTGAGATGGATTCCATTGGCCTTGGATAGGGGTACTCCCCAATGCTTCCCCTAACAAATACAAAGGTACTTACCAGGGGACAAATTGACCTGGGAAGGGGTTTCTCCCTACCAACATTGCAGACACGGTGAAAGGGTTACTCTTGAACCCATCGTAAAGTGTGAATGGGGTCAATGTAGATGACATACTATCATATTGAGATCCACTACCCATAGAGGCACCCCAACACCATGCGGGGTTAGGGGTGGAATGTTGGAAAGGTTTGCTTTTGATGAATGGGGTTGACGGAGGAATGTGTCCTCCACCCCAAGAAACGACTTGGTAAGGAGATGGAGTTCTCCTTGCACCAATATTCGAAGATTGGGATGTTGGCTAAGAACTAAACAACACGTTAAGCACATCCATCAATGAAATTTCGTATGAAAAAGCGGTCATTGTTGATGAAAACGATCCAGCTGCACTCAAAATTTGAGTGGGACAGGTGACTAATAGAGAAATTATGTTGGTTGACGCGATGATGGTGGATTGAATCACACCCATTGCTTGGTTCAACATACGACCTGGAGGAAATATTCCTCGGTGATTATCGCTGAGGTAGGAGTTGGATGGGCTCCCGACCCTGGCACTGACGAAGTGCCGTCCATAGTAGCCTAGTGGGGAGGGATACTATCAATGAGGTCCAATGTGGGAGGTGGGACTTTTATGAATGGAAATGGAAAATACCTAGGTAACGAAGGATTAAAGTGTGGAGCGAACTCCTTAGCTCCAAGATCCTCGACGATTACCTCCTTTGATTCTGAAACATTAACTTCTGGAGGGTTAATCTCTAGGATCTCAGTCCGACCGACTGGTAAGAAAGTGTTAGATGTATCAAGTCGACTCCTTTTTGGAGGCGGGGGATAATTGTTTATAATCTCTTCTTCGGGTGGAAGGCCTTGTATTGTCCTCCATCTTCAGGGTGCTTGATGAGCTACTTTGAGGGATCAACTCTCAGTGGCAACAACTCTCCTTCCTAAATTTGAACTATGTTCACCAATCAAACCATTACAAATCCCTAAAAGAAAATACAAACACCAACAAATTTGTCACGATTCTGGCTCAGGTGGATTAGGTCTTGGGACCAGAATAACAACAAAGTGGTCTTGGTCCCTTTCGGACGAAGGCACGGGTTGATTAAGTCATGTGGACCAATGCACGAAGGTATGAGAATCATTTATCCTGAACTCCACAGATCAACCTTATCCGATGCTAGTTTTCTTTCTTCGTGAGGAACTCTCTCGTAGTACTGAAATGTGTGATGAAAAATTTCCCCTAGGTACTACAAAAACCCCCCGTAGTCACCTTTTGATGTACCTAGGATATGAAAATATGGTTACCATCTCACATTCGATGCCCGAGGCCTGCAATCGACAGTCGGGATCGAACGTGTGGGTAGGGTAGAAAATATTGAAGCCTAGAAAGAACCACCTCTCATAGAGGTATGAGCATGATCGAAACCCCCAACACATGATCTCTCCTCTATGATCGGTCCAACTCTGGAGGGGAATCTCCTCATCTATTCCTTATGAGAACTCATGTTTAATTCCTGTGTTAGAGGATCTTCCAAACTAACCAATACGACAACTGAATTCTTCACCCCCTATCTCAGAAACCTATGTTGGTTTAGTGGCCTTGGAGAAATTTACTCTCCAACCTACATCAAGGCCCTAGCCTAAACTTGTTCATTTACCCTAGAAAAATGAAAGTTTCTAATGGATTTTATTTAAGAGTTCATTTTAGTGGGATGTTCTTTACTCAGAAAGGGTGTGGATGAAACTTCAATGATGTTTTGACTGAATCCAAAAGTAATGCAAAATAAGAACACAATGCAGCTTCTTCAAATGAAAAATGGGTGCAACTATGCGTACAAAGAAAATTCTTTTTCATTTTCAATGAAAGAAAAATAAATTGAATGCAATATTTAAGACACCTTGAAATGCACACTACAAATTTATTTTCAGAAACCTAAATGAAAACAAGAATGCAAAACTTGCACTACTATATTGTTTTATTTTTCCAATACAAGGCTACCACTACCGAAGTGTTATGGAAATGCAACTACTTGAATGCTAAATAACCAACTGTTTTCTTGTAATGATGAGATGAAAGGGTTCAAGAAAGGACATTTAAGACAACAAGCATATTTTTGTTATTTTTTGTTTACAAACGAAATAAAACAAAGAATTGTAATTTTTCTTTTTGAAGAAAGGAAAAGTAGGTAAAGAGACATAAAACGCTTAGCAAAGAAACCACTAAAAACTCAATGAGTCTAGATGTTCAGACAAACAAGGTTGATCCTCTAATAAACCAGAGAAACCTTATACAAAATAGCTCAAGAAAGACATTTTATTTTTATGTATAATATACTTTTAGATTTCAACAAAGCAAAGCTAAGAACAGACTCAAGACAACCCAAACAACTGAGCAAACCAAGCCCTAAACCCATAAATAAAGAGAATTGTTTAAAAAAAATTAAATTTAGCACAGGTCCACAACTCTATGCAGTACAACACACAGATATCCACAGGTTGTAGAAGAGAAAAACACAGATGCCCATGGGATGTACAGATGCAAGAAATGGATGGCTTGGTAAACTCATAAAAATAAAAATCCACTCCAATAAAGAGGGCTCCAAGACTTGACAACAATTCCGAAGAGGCTAAAACTTTGTAAAAAACTCAAAAAATACAAAAAATAAAACAAGGCAAGCAAAAAGCAAGGGAACCTAAACAAATTGACCCAGACTAGGAGATCTCCCCAGTATGGTCGCCAATTCTATTGATAGGATTATTCCCCCATAAATTTGTGTCAAATCACGGTAGATCAAGACTGTATTGAGAAGACTGAAATATTCCCTCACATACAAGTACAAAAAACTGAAAGAATAACTATTTTTTCTAGGAGAAAGTAGGGAAGGAAATAAAAAGAAAGAGTTCACCTTAAGTCTCCCATTTGATGTTGATCCCCACTCCCTCTTCTCGAATAGCTCCTAGTCCTTTGCTAAAACCAACCTACAAAATGGAATCGAGACAAGCACCGCTATGAGGTAGTTATATGGTCGACAATATACATGTATTGAAATATATTCAAAGAAAATATGATAAACAGAGACACAAAATGCTACAATGAATACACAATTTGGAGGGAAAGTAATCTCTTCTATTAGCACCAAATATAAAGGTTAATTACAACCTGACTCACTTTCGACACTGCTTCGGAGCCAACTTCCCAGGTTATTCCATGAATCCTTCAATCATCAAATCAACCACAATACTCTTCCTTATATATCCCAAATAGGTATAAGGAGACACCCTATGGCTATATATATAAGAGGTACTGGAAAAGGAATTTCCAGATTGGGGAATGTCACTCAGAGGGTAATAAGAAAAGGGAAGCTTGCTAGATCTCAACAACATAAGCTTGTGCCAAAAGACTTCTCCATGTGTTAGCCCTCAATGGTGCTTTTGTATCTTCCTCAAGAGGTTGGGGGAGCTAGAATCCATTTTGTGTGGGCACGGGGATGCTGGGAAATGAACCTAATCGAAAAACCCACCCGAAAAATCAGAATTGTTTTGTTTTTTCAATTTTTTGAGGGAATTCATGGGTTGCAAACTGATAAGTCATAGATATATGTGATTTTCATCAAAGGATCCCATGGATATGTGAAAAATACATGTTTTTTAGATGATTTGCATGAGGAAAGTTTGGGATTTCGTCTAGCAATCCAAGGGAAATTTTGGGAAAGTATTCACCTCGTGCATAATCAACTTCCTAATAATATTTGTTCCCAATGTTTTCAAGATATTCAGGAATATCAATAAGATGCTAAAGAAAAATCATGAAGTTAAATGGATCTTGACAGCCATAAACTACTTCACCAAGTGGGTGGAGGAAATCCCCATGAGTGCAGAAACCGACTCGGTCATCATCAATTTCCTAGAGGAGAACATTCTATTAAGGTTTGTATGCCCCAAAAATATTATAACTTATAATTCCTAAGATTCCAAATCTACCAAGTTACTGCATTTTTTCCAAGGGTACAACATAGAGCTCAGACATTCCACTACATACTATCCACAGGGAAATGATTTGGATGAGTCATCCAACAAAAATCTCATAAAGTTCATCTTGAAGATGATATCCTAGAACAAGAAAGATTGGTATTCCCACCTAAAGTATGCAGTTTGGGTAGATAGGGTAAGCATCAAGAGGTCTCTTAGTTCATCTCTATTTCAGCTAGTATATGGGTTGGAGGCTATTTTTGCCATACAACTTAGTCTTCCTATGATGAAACTGTTGTAAGATGAAGAGGCAGATTCAAACAATATGGAGAGGAGAATCATCCAATTGATTTAAGTCCAATAGGTAAGGGATTAAGTGCAACTTAGATCTCAAGATGATCAAAAAATAATGAAATAAATATTTGACAAGAGACCCAAAGAGAGAAACTTTAGGATAGGAGATCTAGTCTTAAAATGGGATGCAAGAACAGAAGCAAAAGGAAAGCATGGAAAATTATACAACCTCTGTCTTGGAACTTTCTAGTTCATTGCAATTCAGGATAATAACACATATGATCTGGTGCAACTGGATGGTGAAGTATTGGGGGCTCCCGTCAATGGGAATTTCCTCAAACATCTATTGTAGTACTAAATGCTGCAGATTTTCCTCACTTTGTAATAAATAAATCTTTTTCCATTTCTATTGTATGTTTTTAATTTTACTTCATTCACCATATTTCAAGCAAGTAAGAATTAGGGTTTCAAAATTTAATCTATTGAGCAGTTTTTGTTTAACCTATTAATCAAGTGTTTCAGTTGCATAGAAAATAATTTGTTTGGATGCAGACTCCATAACCCAACTAGTGAAGGCACCCAATATACAGTTCTCAACAGGCCATAGGGGTATGTTGTCCCTTATGGAGTCAATGTTAGTATTGGTTTTGTTCTAGTCATTAGAACACACCATGATCGAGATTAAGGGGTCAAAATTCAAGAGAAGATGATCGAAAGGGATCTTGCATAACTCCTGCATCAAAGAAACAAATAATATGGTTGGGAACCAATAGATTTAAAGTAAAAAATACCAGTCCCTAAGGGACCGAGGCTCAATTTCATACTCGAGTTCTTATCGGGAGCATGATAGGTGCTTATCTCACCCAAATTTAGTTCAATCCCTTTCCCAAATGGGGCCATATCATATAACCGAGGATTAACGAGCAAGCGTGGGAGAAGGTGTGGGCCCGATCATCCGAAGGTTGCAAGCGAGCTTGATCAACGATTGAAGATGCATGTAGAATCGAAAAAGTGTCTGGGAGTTAAGGCATCATCAAGGAACGAAGATGATTTTATGATGTTATGTGTCAAATAATAAAATGTGTCGCATATAAAAGAGCAGTAAAGGAAAACACTCCCTTAGGGTCATGATAGTGGTATTCCGAACCCACCAAGATTTCACATCAACCAATTCACCTCCTATCTAACCAACCACATAGTGCCACCTAGAGTCAATAAATCAATCCACAAGGACATCAAGGGAGGTGATGAAGACCTGACAAGACAATGATGCACCCTCTCGAGCCTATCAAGAATTACCACCTATGATATAGAGGCCCACTAACACTCTAGCTTCCATATCAACTCATGGCGTATATATATCGGGTCCTGGAGGACACTTCAACTCCTACATGTACAAATTCCAAGCTTCTACATGTCTACATATTCATATTGATGTCATCTAAGTTTCACATGTTTTTCAAATTTCAAAGGCTCCAAACTGTGGGAAAAAGACACGTGTATGGGAACAAGGGCACAAAGGAGATGTTACAAGCAAGTGGGAGGATATTCAGTTAGTCTTTCAAACATGTTGGAAAGGACATGACACGTAAAAATTTATCTAGAATATCTTTCTCCATCCATCGATCATCATCATGTCCCTTCCTACAATTCTCAGAGGAGAGAAATCATTTTTTCCTCAACGTTCTCATTTAATCATGTCTCAGATCTTAGTAGATCTAGATAAGCATGATTAATCATTTTTCCCCATCGATTGTTTCACCAAATAAGTGTCGATCTCTTATATGAAAAGAGTGAGGAGACCGGGTTAAATCCAACCTGTTAATAGTATAGTTCCACTGATATAGACATCGATATGCCCAACATAGCAAATGATGATCCACCTGTGAAACTCCCTTCCAAAGGAGAGGATTATCAACCATCCTGGCTACATATGTGGGGATAAGATGTTCCGTGCATCACTATGGGAATAATTTCATTCTCGGGTATCATTAACGCAACATGGAAACTAGAAGGGCATTCGAGAATCCAACCTAACCTGCAATTGTATCAATTGACTAGCCTAAGAACTCGATACAGGAGATTCAAAGCTCCTGTCACTGGTACTCTGCACAAACATAGGGTTGGGTCTGCACGAAAGGTGTTGGGAGGAATTTCAACCAATCAACAACCCAAATCATTCCATGGTTGAATGGGCCCACCGCAACAGACAAATATGTCATTGAGCCAACTAAGAGGACTCATCTTGAGGCTCAATAAGGCAAAGATAACACACACCACCAAGCATTAGTGCATCAAATTTGGGGGTAAAAATATTTTTTTACCCAGTTAAAATAGATGAAAATTATTTGAGAAGATGAAAGCAATTAGAATGTCAGAGGAGGTATCAAGATTCTGACAAGCAGAAACATATTTTCAAGAAGTAGTATTGGTCCAAGAAAGCAATTTCCTCTCAAGAAAAGGAAGCTATAAATCAATGAGAGAAGCTCATTTTTAGGGTTGACATTTTGCGAAATTTAAGAGTATCTCATACCCAAGCTGTTTGATCAAAGATCCCCTCAGACGCAAACCAATTTTCAAGGCTGCAGGTTGCAAGAGATTCATCCCTTGCATTATTCTTTAGTATGTACCTCATTTTTTTGTGTATGTGATCTTGTAAAATCCATACCTCTCATTTAATGGTTTATTGTATCAGATACCCATTAATAAAATCTCAAGAAATAAGTTTTATGACATGTACAATGTGACTGCATGTGTAACACCCCCCTTTCTAAACCTATGATTATGTGTAACTAATCATGAATTATGTTTTCCATGTGATGACATAATAACATTGTAAATGTATTATTGTTTGATTTAAAACACCAACCAGTTGACTGTGGGGTGAAGCCTTGAAGTAATATCCATTATATAACTAGAGGAAAGAGTGAGGGAACATGGAGATGCAATTCATGTGTAGTGAACATACCAAACCACCTTGAGGAATGATACAGAGGAAATAATCATGATTCCTCTAGCTTGTAGAAGAAGCAAAAAATTTAGTGAGAAGAGGTTGGTAGTTGAACAACCAACCTCCCTCAATGAATACAAGTATGGAGACCTAATGGAGGGGATGATACTTTCACCTCATTTTTCTAGAGTGACCCTAGGAGTCCTCTTGACAGAAGAAAGAGGGGATAGGATGAGAACCTTCCCAAGGGGTGATTTTTTGCAGAGGAGGCATGCGTGCAAGGGGGGATGTGCAAATAGAAAGAGGAGAATGGGAGAGACATAGTTTTGGGGGAGGATCAGTGAAGAGTATGGGAACCCAACCTGAGCAAGAGGTCGCGACCTTGATGCCTTAAGGGAATATGATAAACCTTGACTAGGCTTGGGCTAGGTGGGTGAAAAAGGAAATGTTACTAAGAGTGGGGAAACCCTAATCTACCAAAAAATCCCTGAGAACCTGAAAGATATCTCCCTAGTGGTATTGTGGCTTGGCACAGGAGTGGCCAAAATGTAGATAATCATTGCATATGAGCCTACAGTTCGATGGAAAGGAGAACACCCACAGTGACTTGGTTGGTCACAAATTGTAATAGATAAGTATCCCTACACCCCGTGTATTTGAAATGAAATGGTTGGATGCTTGTATTTGTATGCAAGAATGTGTATGTTTGTTGATAACTAGACTAGTTGTTTCACTGAAATTCTAGGTACTTGAGTAACGATGGACTAAAATGAAGGATTGTTTTCTATGAATGTTGTCTTGAATGGGTGGGTATGCATGTAAAATCTAAAATGAATACATGTATTGTGTGCCAATTCTCACATTGTAAAATGTGTAAGTTAGGCATACTAGAGTACTCATGAATCCTTGTATGGTTTTGAGTAGGGACCAGTAAGTCCGATGAATAAATAATTGATCCCTCTGAGATGTGTGAGAAATAATGATTGTAGGGTTAGCCCTAAAACCTACAATTCCTTGAATTGGGAAGATTTCAAGCCATGAAAATTGCATTGGGAGGATAGCCAGAGGTACCACGAGATGGATATTGAAATGCATTAGTTCATGAAGGTAGTCCTCGTGCAGTCAAAGGGACTTGAGCCCTGTGAAACCTTCTACCAATGGAATGTAAAGTTTGCAAGATTCTAACCATCACCCAAACGATAAGGAGAGAATGACTTAGTCATCTTGAAAAAGGGAGTACAAAATTCTTGAAGGCTTGGTAAATATTAGATAGGACTTGAAAGAAATCCTTAACTTTCCAAGTCCTTAATTTAGACGGTTACCCAGAGATGAACCCTTGTTTTCAGCTGAAAGGGATCGTAGCCATTGGATCAGCATAGAAAGACAATCTAGACCGTTAATCGAGTTGTGGATCAAAAGAGAACCCATGTCATTAGTATGATTTATCGATATCCATCGATCCATCGAAGGATCATAGGAAAGGAGATCCTGGCCATCGATAGAGAATGAGCCATCAGAGTGTTTCAACATTGGGTTGCAATGCAACCCGGATGGAGGAGACTCTGAGTAATGATATAGTTCATTGATTGGTGTAATTTCTAGAGCTGTAATGTCTAGAGAAGCCTCCATCGTTGATCATCGAGATTTTGTGTAAGAAGGATAAGGAGCGGGCATGATGTCATGTTGACATGTAGGTTCTATATTGGCCTAATAGGTGACACTTGTCAACTTATTACTCACAAAAAGGACTTATCACATACCCTATGTGTTAGGAGATTGGGGGGACATGTGTCCTATTCCTAGCTCTTGATCCATAGGACAATCAATATCGACTATCCTTAGGAGGGGTACTATTTTGAGTATTCCCAAGAGGACGTAGTCTGAGAGGAGGAACTCTGAGAGTGAATTAGGACCATTGATTCAGTCGGAGAGTGACCTTGGCCATTGGATCCAAGGTGGATGAACTCTTACGAGACGCATTTCAAGGGATGATCTAGACCCTCTATCGATAAAAAGGAAAGAGTTAATCCTAGCTATTGATTTTAGAGGTAATCTTAGGAGCGGAAGGGGACACGTCCCAAGGATGTAATCCCAACCAATGTGCAGTAAACATATGTCAATTTCCGAGTGAAGATACTTGGGCCTAGTGATGACATGTCACACGGTGGTTGGTCCACATGTTAAGTGATGGTTGTGCCACGTGTTAAGTAGATTTGAGTTTTCTTGGAAGGACCTTGTATTGGACTATGAGTGCCACATGTCATGACCAAGTGGCAGGGCCATGTGTCAAGACAGGTGGAAAACAACGTGTACTGAGGTGGATGTATTTTGGTTTGAAATTCGTAGGAAAAATTGAGTATGAGCCTTGTTAGTTTCGTACTTAAGGATAGGTGTCTTAATCCTTGCTATTAGATCTCTGTGAAGATATCCTGACCACTCATCGCAGGGTAAAAATCAGATTGAGTTATGGAGATACACTCTGATGAAGGAACTCCGAGAGGAAACATGGGTAGTTAATATGTCGAGATCCAAGGGAGATCTGAGATGCATTTGGGACCGTTGATCTGTTGGAAGTTCCACCTAAGCTATGAAAAGATGCAATGATGACCTGATGATGTGGTCTGCCAAATCCGTAGTCCATGTGTCCAAGGAGGTGACATGTGTCACCTAGGAATTGGATGATGGGTGAAGGTGGTCCCATTAGGTGAACATGTCTCTTGGATCTTCATTTTTTAGATTATGGTTGTTAGATCTGTCGGGGTTCAAATATGAACCATAGATCCCTGATGTATCGTTGTTAGAGGTGAGAGGTGGGTGAAGTAGTAGGAAACCCGAACATCGATGACGATGGGAATTGGGGCTAACGACAACCTTTGATTGACATAGGGAAAAGGTGAGAAATCCATCGTTGATATCATGGGTCACATCTATATACTGTGAAGACCATTAGGAACTGAGCATTAAGCCCCACGTCAAGTGACATTGTCGACGTACTATGAACCATAGAGATAAAGGATTGAGAGTCGTAGGATTTTTTGGAGGTGTTTTTTGATGAATCATCATCGGAGTTTTGTAGTGGGAGTGAACCATGGGATATGAAGTCATGACATTGATGAAAGGTGGTCTAGAGGGTTGGGTCTATGAATCTAGTGTGCCACTACCATTCTAGCTGGCACGAGTAATAAGTGGCCATGTAGATGCCATGCGGTAATAATATGGCCATTGACCAATGAATGCCAAATATTTTAAATGCTATAACTTTTGATTCTAAACTCTGAATTGATCTTGGTTACAATAGTTGGAAATCTCTCGATGAGAAGAAGATGATGATATGTTTGGGAAAAGGTTTTGAGATGGTTGAAGAAAAGAAATTTTTTAATACCCCATCCCTTAAAATGGTATTTAGTGGGTTGGGTGTGTTAAAAATTAGTATTAGAGAGAGGTTACAACACTAGGCCTAGATGGGTTAGAAATCAGTCCCAGGACTAGTGTAACAATACCAAGATGATCATGTTAAAAAGATTTTATTTGCGTTAAAAGTTAGTTTATCATATGCATTAACTCCTTGAGGAGAAGGATTGCAAATTGAAATCTTTTGTTTAAAATTCTTTACAACATAAAACCTACACACTAATTTGCAGCAGAAGAAGCATTTGTTTTTTTGTTGAAATTATAAATACTACTATAGGAGTGAGAATATATTGGTAAGAATTCGTGGTTGAATATGATGTAAAATAGAAGAATCGTGTCAAGGGTTGATTAGGTTCAAAATAATGAATAAACTGGTAACTGTAATGTTTCCTGTAAGCATTGGTTATTACTGTTCATATAAGGTCTATGAACCTTATGGATAGATTCCTCGTGGTTAAAGGAATTTGGTATGGATCGATAGAATCCTTGGCGGTATTAGTTACTGCTTAGAAAAAAAAAAACCTATATATATATATATATATA